>CAJNOQ010000126.1:0-72109 GCA_905250885.1 Didymodactylos carnosus
GAATCGCGATCTTGTCGCGAACTGTTTCCGGACACAATCGCGAATTTTTTCGCGGAACGCGCAAAATTCACGAATATGTGCGTCCGCGATAGCGATTCAAATTGGGTATTGCGCGGCAAGATCGTGACAAGATTACTATGGCTTCGCGACGCGCAATGAAGCGCGGATTCTACTAGGGATAAGTAGTTCGAAAGAGAATAATTTTTTCCATTGAATACATGTGTTAAAAATGAAAATTTAAGATTGGATCCTTGAAAATCATTGTGGTTTTCTAAAGATCCACCTTAAAATCTTCTAGCATTTACTAATCATTCAGCGCAAGCGATAAATAAACAGATAATAAGATATAAGCCACCTTTATCATAATGAAAAACATCGCTATTTTCTGTTAAAAACGTTTCGTCTTTATTCAGAAAACGTCTCTAACAGGACAAAACGATATTTTTCATTATGATAAAGGTGGCTTATATCGTATTATCTATTTTGAAATTTCTCACCTTAAAAATGATTCGATAAATAAATAAATAGTACTTTTAGATAAAAAACATGAACGCTTTTAAAAGACATTCAATCTCGATTCTCTCAAGTTTCAACTCAGTCAGAGTACTTTAGAAGATCCACACCTAACTTTCACGATCGACGACAGATGTCGAAACACCAGATATAAATAGGCTATTCACTCTTCTCACATTCAATCAACAATATGTTTCGTTTTCTGTAACACATGAATTGTAACTATTTGGTTGCTACGCTGATGGGTATACTGCTTCCTCGTACAACTAATTCACTTCTCCTTTTTAATGCTCAACAATGGAAACCTAGCACATACGGAGATGCTTCTTTTCGGAAATGTCATTCCTCGATGTCATATGTGGCAAATATCTAATTTTCATAAAACTCCAAATGTGGGTTTAACAGGGCTACAAAATTCTACCGACAAATCCAAATTACCGTTTATTATACGGATAAATGCCAAATGTTTTGACTTCGACAAACCGTTTTACACACCGTTACATAGGAACTTGTTTGCGCCATTTTGTTTCAAAATTTTTCCTGAACTTTTGGAAGTTCCCCTCGCCAAAAACAGAACATTTTCTGGGTTATCAAGTGTGCTGAATCTGAAAAAGCACTTTTCAGCAACTCAAAACCAACTCTAGTTTTTTGTTCCGGGGATATGGATCTATAGGAGATCATGTGTACTAGGGTCGTACGACATCTTTCAGGTTTTTTCTCTTATGCCCATTATGCGCCAATCAAGTACAATCGAGCAGTTTTTTTAAAGTATTCCTTGGACCCTTATTTTCGACAAATTATTTTCATTTTGGTTGAAGGTAGAAGTTAGCAATATAGAAGTTAGCAGTATGTTAACGACACAATCTTAGAATTAATCTCATGCTGTGTTTTCTGTTATTTGTAGAACGATGGCTTTAATGAGAGATTACCATCACATGTAGTTGTACAATCTCTGATTTCTTACTAATGAGAGAACGTTTGCAGGTGACAAATCAGTTTTTCTATGTGAACAATATCGCTATAGATAATCAATGGTGCTGTTTTCAGACCTTAGAGTGGGAGGTGCTTTTAGAAGTTCGGAGACATAGTTTCTAGTAAACTGTTTTTCCAGCAGCAGTTTTTTGACAAAATGGCTTTCTAATCTGACGGAGTTGTAGAGCAAGAAGATTCGTACCAATACTCTTTTGTCTCAGATGAGCAACGATTTTGCAAAAAAAAAAAATTCAGACATGACATTTTGAGTGTAATCAGTAGCGCTTAATATGCTGTCACTGTATTTATTACTTAGTAGCGCTTACGCTACTCTGATTTCATCGCCTGCCGAGATTATTATTGCTTAATTGTAAATTCTATTAAAATTTGCTTTTTTCATCTTTCAGAGAAAAATGATATTTAATTTTTGAATAGCGTTAATATGGCCTCATCTTTTACTACTCCACCAAGAATTATTTTAATACCATCCAATAACACAAGCCATTCTTCTTCGTCCTCATTAAATGTTGCGAATGGTACTGCTTCTTCTAATAACCAAAAATGTTCTCCAAAAGTTGTTATTGCACATTCAACAAAATCTCTCGCAACATCAGTACGTAATGATTTATATAAACAAGCATCGTTAAGTCAAGGATCTCTTTTGCAACTGACGGCTGGAGGACAAAATATTACTGTACAACAACCATTTCATCAAAATATTCAACAAAACAGTATCGATCATCAACAATATCCAGCCCATATAAAACAAATCATACAAATGGCAAGAATAGTTTCATGTTTCTTTTTTGCTCCATGTTCAATTCGAAGAACTTTAAACAGCCATTGCCCTTCTTAATCAATGCTTTAAACAATCGTCATACTACAAAGTATTCAACGAATGTCTTTTTTTTTCAGAATCCAATGCTAAACGACTTAAACAAAAGAAAAGGCAGTGATCTTCTACAAACCAGACCAAATCAATCGTTATTACCCAATCTCACTTCAAATACGAAAAACAATGATATTAGTACCAATTGCACAAATACATCAATTCCTGAAACATTTGTGGCCACGATAAGACGTCCAACTCCAGTTTCATCTTCTTTACCCGCGTCTAATGTCACGTTTGTTCCACCAACATTTATAAACGCGAAGAATTTATCTAACAGTAGATAACAAATATATTCATAATTCTACAATCTAGCTTATTATTCTATTTCCTTTAGTGTACCGTATACAAGATTCAAACCAACAGCAGCGAAAACAAATTGGTCTTCCACCAACAAGTCTTATGGTTTCAGTGAGTTTTTCCCTCTTTTTGTAAAATCAACTTTATCGTTTATTCTTTCTATTTATATCTTGTATAGTTACCAGTTCAACAAGATTCAGACCTAAAAGAAAACATGCACACAAAAAATTTTCAAAACAATTTTGCAAGTACTCCGTCATCATCATCGTTTACTCAGTAAGTTTTTTCTGTCAACAGTCAAATAATATTTCGATATAATAATTTTGTCTTCTTCTAAACAGACTAGCTTCAGCTGAATCACATTCAATTCGTCAAAATCGTAAGCCGTGCAATTGTACAAAATCTATGTGTTTAAAATTGTAAGTTTCTTGTTAAAATTGTCTCATCTCTTAAATTAGTCTATTTTTAGATACTGTGATTGTTTTGCAAATGGCTTTCCTTGTCAGAACTGCAAGTGAGTTACATCTTTTTTATTGTTTTATTATTAACGTTACTCTTTGTTTCAGTTGTTTGAATTGTCATAATGATGCCAGACATGAAGAAGATCGATCGAAAGCAGTAGCAACTACATTAGAACGAAATCCAGATGCATTTAAATCTAAAATGAGTAAAACAAGTATGTAAACAGATATTTATATAGAGAGAAATAGTTTGAACAGCTGGAAATAAGATTTAATCTTGAAGTAAACCCTGTCAGAGATGTAAAGATAGGCATAAAAAATGATAGAAAAAGGCTTAAATAGGTGATAATTGGAATATCAATTAGGTGACTTTGACTCAACTTCAGCTTTCATTTTCAACTGAGCATTTTTAACGGAAAATATCTGTGCGTTTAGGCAATCAAGGCCTGATGCTGCAAAGTCGACATCTGAAAGGCTGTAACTGTAAGAAATCAAGTTGTCATAAAAAATATTGTGAATGTTATGAAGTATGTGCATTCAGTTTTGTCTCAATAGCGAGTTTTTGTCTTGTCATGTCTCTTTTTCAGGCAAAAATGGCATGTACATCAGCTTGTAAATGTGTTGGATGTAAAAATACAGAGGAATTGAATACAGGAACAAAATCCTATCGTTTGGGTAGTGATTTGAAGCCGAAAACTCAACAAACCACACTTGATCAAATACCACGATCTGGACCACCAGCTGAAAGGTAAACATATTACATAATAATAATTTTCTATAACTTATAACTTCTTTTCGTAGTGGTGTTCCAAATAATGTTTTTAATATGGAAGTGACAGAAGCTTTAGCATCGTGTTTATTAGCTAGTGCACAACAATGCGAAACAAATCAAATGAATGATTTGGAATCACAACAAACAATACTAGAAGAATTTCAACGTTGTATGAACGAGATAGTTCAATCAGCATTAGGAAGAACGTGTATGTAGTTTTATAACGACTAAAGTTGTACCAATAATCTAGCTTATTTGTTTATTTGTATTAGCACTATGGTTTGAATGAAACAAAACAATACACAATTTATTTACTTGGTCAGATTCTTACAGTTAAACGTATTCTTTCGTTTTTCTCTTTAATAATTAAGCTCTCGATATATAGGAGTGCCTGTGTTGAATTTTTTTTCGTTATGTAAAGTATTTTATACGTTTTTTTACACACACACACCATCTGTTTGTTTGATATTTAGTGTAGAAATAAGACAGAAGAAAATAGCATAGCTCATAGTGAGATGTTAGCCAGTTTTTGGAACTGTTCCGTCAGATCCATGTATATATTATGCTATCAGTCATTCTTGCTGTTATGATTATTTCTGTTAAATATTTGATAATTTCTATTTTTGTATTGCAATGAGTGGTAAATAGTTGAAATATGTGAAAGAAAACTATTCTTTTATAAATTTTAAAGATACATACTCAATACTTTTCGACAGTTCATAAATCTATTCTCGTTTGTATTATTTGTTTCGCGGTGATATAAAATAATCTAATTTTTGATTGGATCATTTTGTCATTATTTTGAGTGACTTCATCTATATAATAGAATAATGGATTTTTTTTATGATGGATTAATTAGACATCCAGACACTTATTTGACTTATTTAAGATGACTGCTGTTTCGAAAAGTTTTTCTCGTATTTTGTTCAGTTGTAATTCATTATTAAAAGTTAAAAATGTCACCACACCATTTGTTGTACGATTATCATCAACTGAAACAGTAAAAGGTAACATAAATAGGGTGGGTATATAAATCAAATTAGAAACATTTAATTTTGTATGTTTTTTGTTTTGTTTTAGAACATGGTAAAACAGACCAGTATCAATATTTACTGACGGAGATTAGAGGTGAAAAACAAAATGTTGCACTTATACAACTCAATCGTCCAAAAGCATTTAATGCTCTATGTGATGGTCTCATGAAAGAAGTATGTAAATAACATATGACGTAAAAGTCTTTGAAGTAATATCGAGCCTCATTTCTCATCGACGAAACGTATGAAGTTTTTTTGTTTGAAAAGAAAAAAGACTGGAGAACAACAGACCAAAAAAGATTTAAATTTGAGCCTCCATTTGTTGTGATCAAATTCAAATACGAAGCAACACTGAATACATCTTTGCAATTTAATTTTTCAATACTTTTCCCCGCTGGTTTTGCGGTGTCGCGTGTTTCGGAGTCTGAACTAAACATAATCACAAATAAACCTTTGCAAGCTCTATTCAATGGTGTATTTGAAGTTTAGTTTTGATTACGTTTTTTATATGAAAATTCTATTTTTTTTTTCATCAATTGGAATATCGATTTAGCGCAAAAATGAGAAAAACTTTTCTTTTCTCTTACTTTTTGATGCTTTTGTAAATGAAGTCATTTACAAAAGAATCAGAAAATAAGCAAAAAAATTTTGAAAGATATCCTTTTGATAGAGATTTTTACAGTCTATCCAATGGTTTACTTCATTTATGTCTAATAGGTTTAGGAGTGGTATTATTCTCGAATAATTCTTTTTTTTTTAGTGTTGCGGAGGAACCTTTTAGGGTTAAACGAAAAAATGCTCTCGTGCAATGGAAATTGATTGAACAAAAAATTATTTCCTACATAAGTTTGTTCTCGAGACTTTGTTCTTTTAAACAAAATAAAATTTCAAGCCAATCCTACATTTCGTCGCTCAGAAATAAGGCCTGACATTATTTCGAAGACTTTTTTGTATCGTATGTTATTGTCTGAAAGTATCCCTATCGACAAATGACTTTTTTTTTGTTTTAATTTTAGTTAAGTTTAGCATTGGAAAAATTCGATAAAGATGAAAAAATTGGTTGTATTGTTTTAACAGGCAGTACAAAAGCATTTGCCGGTTAGTTAATTTATTTAAGTTTTTAACTATTTGAAATGCGTGCGGTTTGTTTTAGCTGGTGCTGATATCAAAGAAATGCAAAATAAAACTTTATCAAATGTTGTTAGTAGTAGTTTTCTTGATCATTGGGCACAAGTAGCAAAAGTAAAAAAACCAATTATAGCTGCTGTTAATGGTTTTGCAGTATGTATACTTGCCTACTTGTATATTAGTAGAATAAACAAGAATTAATTCATTCAATATTTGCAGCTTGGCGGTGGTTGCGAAGTTGCAATGATGTGTGATATTATTTATGCTGGTGAAAAAGCAGAATTTGGACAGCCCGAAATAGTGATCGGCACAATACCAGGTACCATACTATATTTTTTAATAATATTTGCTGAAGTAATTATTTTTCATTATTTAGGTGCTGGTGCTACTCAGCGATTGCCTCGCTTTATTGGAAAATCAAAAGCAATGGAAATGGTACTTACGGGCAATAGAATCAACGCTCAGGAAGCTGAAAAACTAGGTAAATTTTGCACATAATCTTCAAGATTAGTGTAATTGTTTTACAAACTCTTTCCAGGACTTGTAAGTGGAGTATTTCCACCAGAAAAATTAGTTGATGAAGCAGTTAAAACTGCGGAAAAAATATCCAGTCATTCCTCACTAGTTGTTCAATTAGCTAAAGAAGCTGTTAATGCAGGTAAGCGAAAACTTCTTTTATTAATCAAGAATAGGAACTCAGTTTTGTTTCTATTTTAGCGTTCGAAACAACATTGGCCGAAGGTAATCGTTTAGAAAAACGTTTGTTTCATACAACGTTCGGTTTGGTAAGTGAGGATGGACTCCTTCCATAACTCTAACTTTTTCATAATAAATATATTATATTTTTAGTCTGATCGTAAAGAAGGTATGACAGCATTCTTAGAAAAACGTAAACCAAATTTTACCGGTCAATAGATGTTATAGGAACAGTTTTCTTTTAAAGTTTCAAGTATTCGGCTATTTTCATATAACATGGATTTTTTTGGTATTTTTTTTTAACGAAATCTGTTTTTTTTCTCTTCGATTCTTTAAATTTACACTGTGATGGTGTGATTATACACATTTTGCTGCTGATTTTATAAAAATATTTCTTGCATTATTGTAAAGATGATAAAGATACACAACCTAGTTGCTAGTGAGCAAGTGCAAAATGTCTTGAGATTGCACTGTGTTATAATTTACTGTATTATTATGGAAAATTCTGATAATAATAGGTATCACATAGTAAATTCTGATGAGCATAAACAACGAAAGGTAACAGGTGTAACGTGTGGTGCAATAGTCGAATAAAGAATAAAGGACAAAAGCATGATCTATCTGAGTTGCTCTTTCGAACCAAAAAGCAATTACTCAATCGACTTCTGGGAGTCATGATAACTACTTTAGACCTGTTTCTATCAGGTATCCTGCGCTATTTTGCGTGCACTGATATGAGTTTCGTTTTGGCATTACCTACTGTTCTGGCCTCATTTGCATCCATTTTTATCTTTTAATGCTGATTTCTGTGCAATCGATTCTTGTCCAGCCTATAGGTTAAGTATCTGCATACTGAGAGTACCAACAAAAAACGAGAGCGAGCGGTGACTTATAGTAATAATCTGGTTAATAGATCGAGGATTAAAATAATTTAGTCTCTTGATTTAGCTCTTTTTTTTAAAATTTCTACTCTTTAGGTGATTAGGGTAATTTAATTTAATCAGAGCAAATAATTTCCTTGTTTCCATTTTACTTCAGACTATTGACTATCGGCGCCCACAATTTATGTAATAACTTTGGGGAATTCGCTTTTGTTTACTTACCTCGACACACCCGCTCCATAGCATACTCACTATAGAGCTCAAGCAATCGGGAGAAAGAACTCTTATCAGACTAACCTTCTAGCTAGAGCTGCAGTTGGTAGATAGTAACAATATCGTTAACCATGCTAGAAACTCGTCACGAGCTTCATAAACATCCTGCTTTTCCTCTTGCTTGAAACATTCTACTTTTTGAAATTTTTTCCTCTTTTAGTAAATTTTACGTACAAAGATTTGATTGTTCTGGTTTCTTTCTTTGAAGTTTCCAACTTAATAGTAAAATCCTGATCTATGACTCTAGTTGCTACTTTGATATTTTAAACTGTGCTATTTCCCTCAAAAAGAAAAATTCTGTGACCTGTTGAGAATCTACTTTTTATAATCCAAAGATGCAGAATTTAGTTCTCCACAAAACTACACATTTTAGTTCCAACATTTTTCTACATCATATTTAAAGGTAGTTGTTAAAATACCGGTTTTTGAAACTACACTTGTTGATTCAGTTAAGCACCATATCGTGCATAAAAAACGTTATGCATTAGCACATAAATATAGTTTTCAGAAAAGTTTGGATGGCGACCCGTCTTTCCTGTTTTATGTTTTTGCATTTAAAATTTGAAAGAAAAGTGTTGGTAATATCGTAACCTTCATAAAAATTCTTAACGAGCATTTAAGAATTTTTATGAAACACCCTCCAGTTCTTTAAACTTTTCCGTGTTTCTTTTATACCTTCACGGATACAAAACAAGAAGATGAATGGATAGACACGATTACCGCGCGATATTTTGTTAGACCACGGTAGTTCCGAATACCGTACGATAATCGCGGTTACCGGCGATATTTTAGAATAAAGCTCAACATGGATGAGGTGCAAATTCCAACGTACAATTTGTAACGTCTTTAAGCGACATCTCTTGCGGTGTATGTCTATTGCTTAAAAATGCATTCAACAACACACGAAAGAATAGAAATGATCTCTTGTCTATCATATTCGTCAGCTGTTGTTGGAAGGTAATTTCTTACCATAACGCCCTTAAGGTAATGCCTCTTCATCACGAGTGAGAGCACTGTCCCAACATGTTACGGTAAATGTGTAACAATGTGATACTAAAAGTGTGATAATGTCACGTTTTACTGTTACATTTCGATACAGTGAGTGCTTTTGTTTTTCTATTTATATTTGACCCTGTCAAAACCAGATTGGTTTTTTCTTCTTACTGGCATTAACATTTGCTGAACCTAGAAAAATTTGAGAAATTTTATCAATATGTCTTTTTCACTAATCAGTTTAGAAGTATTGTCCCCATCGTTTTCAAGCAACAATCATAAATGATTTTAAAACAAAACTAATGTTTATGTCAATTGATTGCTTCTGTTACTTTTCAGTCTTCATATCCAACATTTTTACGAAGGGGAATTTGTTTGTTTCAGGAAACTCAAATGAGATAAGATGGCTATCAAGTTGGTTTTGTTTGAATTTTTTGTAGATTTCTCAAAAATGGTTGAAACATGTCCCAAGACTAATGCTTTGAAATAACAAATGTTTTAACCCATCTTTAGATATATTAAGTTCACCATTCAATGCATAAGTACGATGAGTAGTGTATCAAGCGAGCTCAACGATAATCTTTTTCCAGCACAAAATTTTCCATGTGAAAAACGTTCATTAAATGAAATAAATTCAACAAAACGAACTGATTATGATACTTTAGCCAAATCTCAAATCCATCCGATTCTCTATATTCAACATAAATTAGAACATGGCGAAACAATACAACGATTGGCACTCAAGTACAGTGTGAATGTATGGATGAGTTATTATGTACTGCAAATACCTACTTGCTTTGTTTCTTTTATTAGATTCAAGAAATTAAACGAGTTAACAAGCTTTGGTCTGATTCAGAACTTGGTTTATTATTAAACGTTCTCATACCGGTGAGTACTAGTCAATTAGCTATACTTAAAACAACACTGCCAGCATTAGACATTGTACAAACATCATCACCAATAAGCAGTCATCGACCACAAGAATTGCCAGCGAGTAATGAAGATGATAATCAATCAGCCGTTAGTTCATCTATAAGTATAACATCTTTTGATAATAAAGAGCCTCCTTATCAAGATTACTTTTCGAAAATTGATCAACAAATTCGGGCATCAAAGAAATCTTTACAAACTCTTGATACTAAACATGCACGGTAACACTCCTTTATTATCTCAGACAATTTCTTCAGGATTTCGTTTTTTTCATAGGTCAAGAATGTCACCATCATCTTCGTCATCCTCTTCAAGAGTCTCTGTTAGTTCTTCTCTTCTGGGCGATGAAGAAGATTCATCATTAATACCACATAATGCACGTTCATTGTATCCATCAGCCGGAAATGAAAACACAAATTCACAGCATCATCGTCCATACAGAAAATCAATCTTGTCAAATGACATTTTCGTTAATATTTCACAATCAAAATCTCGTAGTAAACAAGCTCGTGCTGCACTTGAACGAATACAACGAGAAAAAGAAGATATTTATGAACTTTGATGTAATTTGTGTTTTGATCGATCATTCATTAAGCGGAGCATCCTTGATTGAACAGCCATAATTTAATTTGATCCTATAATTTTTCAGTAAAAATATGAAAAGCTTACCACTGTTGAGGATGATTGTACTTCGATTTTGCTCCGTCTTTTATCTAAGTTAGTTTTATAGTTGCTATTATATACTTCTATTAATCATTTTATCTAGTGATTTCACCATCTTTATAAAAAGCAGTATACGTAGTTTTCTAAAATCAACCCTGAACCATATTTGTTGATAACAGTTTTGGTACTAATATCTATCTTTTCGATACAATGACAATGATAGATAAAAAGAGCGCACATTTAACCAAAAAGAAGCGTCTGTCTGATATTTTTGATACTCATATTTGACAGTGTTTGTTGAATGAGAACTAACGTTAGGCTCCATTCTTGTTGTACAATACACTAGACTGTATTGTTGTTTTTTTGATAATATGTAAATCAATTAATCATCTTCACTTTTTGTGTTTCTCAAATAAATGAACTTAATGAACATATCAGACTCAATCATGGTCGCATTTCATTGTTACAACGTGAGCAGATATCAAAAAGTATGCGATAATAGAATGGTATCTACTTTGCTTCTATTTTTGTAAAAATTTCATCTACTCGCTGTCTTTTTAATACTGTGTTAATAGTGTTGTTCTTTTTTGCACAAAACGTAATTTATTATTAGAAAAAAACTTTCAATTTGTTTTACTATTAGAATGAGAATATTATGTCTGACATGCAAAATTTGTTATGATACTTTTTACTTTTAGATATGTCTGGTAATATTTTACAGAAAGTTGACTGTCTCATTGTCGGTGGAGGAATTCTGGGACTAGCTACAGCGCGTCAATTCCAGTTAACATTTCCGCATATGAAAACGTTGCTAGTCGAAAAAGAAAATCAGTTGGGTATGTTAGAATCGTCAAATTTTGAACATATATCGTTTTTAGTTGTTGGTATTTTTTTTTTGTTACAGCCAAGCACCAAACTGGGCACAATTCTGGTGTAATTCATGCAGGTAATAAAAGAAGATCTAAGCTTTATCGGATTTAGTTTATATTTTTGTCATCATACTTTTATAGGAGTTTATTACAAACCAAATTCATTGAAAGCAAAACTTTGCATTGAAGGATTGAAGCGTATTTATGAGTATTGCGATGCAAATAAGATACCGTATAAAAAATGTGGCAAAGTATGATCAACTCATATCACATCATTCTCTATTTTGTGATAATTCACTTTTTATCTTCAAGTTGATTGTAGCTGTTACTCCTGATCAGTTACCAAGATTAGATGATTTATATCAACGTGCTACCCAAAATGGTGTAAAAGATGTAAAAATGATCGATGGAAAAGATATAAAACACATCGAACCCAACTGTAAAGTAAGAAGCGTTTAACTAAAGACCACATGAAAAAGAAGTAGCTTCCATTTTTTCTAGGGTCTTAAAGCATTACACTCACCTCATACAGGTACAAATAAACGGAATAAGACTTCCTTCTATCTAAATTTCTATTTTTCTCAGGAATTATTGATTACACTCTTTTATGTCGTGATTTTGGAAAGAGTTTTGAGAGAGCAGGTGGTAAAATTGCTTTAAATTTTCCTGTGGAAAAATTTCATTCAGCCGATGATTCAAATTATCCGGTTATTGTAGAAAGTAAGAACGGGGTAAGTGAGCATATTTCTTAAGTCTACTACTTTCTAATGGCTTTTTAATTTAGACTAAAGTTTTAACTCGTTATGTTATCACCTGCGGTGGTCTACAAGCTGATCAATTAGCAACCGCGTCTGGTTGCTCAAAACATCCAACTATTGTACCCTTTCGTGGTGATTATCTTGTATTAAAATCGAATAAATCAAATCTAGTCAATGGAAATATTTACCCTGTAAATAATCTTCATTTATCACACTATAATTTCATTTCACACGATCTCTCTCTCTCTACTCAGGTGCCAGATCCTACATTTCCATTTCTGGGTGTGCATTTTACACCACGAATGGATGGATCAGGTAATTCAATTTCTCTATATACAACTTAATTGATACACATTTTCATATGTTCTAGTTTGGTTAGGACCAAATGCTGTATTGTCATTAAAACGAGAAGGCTATAATAGGACAGATATCAACTTGAAAGATACACTCGAAATGATGACAAATAGGTAAATGTAAACTAATACTGATCCATTTTTTTTTTTGTTTTGAAATGAGTTGTTTTTAGTTTAGCGGGCTTCGTAAATTAGCATGGAAACATCTAAGTTATGGTTTAAGTGAAATGCGACGTGCCTATTCTCTTTCGGCAACTGTACGTCAATTACAAGCGTTCGTACCATCGTTAGAGATTCAAGATGTTGAACGGTCAGTTATTAATGAGTATCTATAAGATTAAATTTGCCTATATTATTATTTTTTGTTTTTAGAGGACCAAGTGGTGTGAGAGCACAAGCACTCGCTCCTGATGGAACGTTGGTCGAAGATTTTGTATTTGAATCTATTAGTGACGGATTGCTTGGCAAACGGATTTTACATGTTCGTAATGCACCATCACCAGCTGCTACATCATCGTTACCAATTGCAGACGCGATCGTGAGTAAAGCTAAAGAATGTTTTAATTTATGAGATACTTTCGTTTTTTCGTTTTAATAGTGAAGCTGTAGATGATAATTTTTTTGTATTTTTTCAATAAAAATGAATGCATATGATATAGCGTTTAAGATCTAGAGTATCTTTTTCAATATAATAAATTCAAAGTCTTTTACTTCGTTTTTAAATCAAGTTGACTTTTAACTTCTCTGCTTTTACGACTTTAACTTTTGACTTTTCCTCCTGATTATATTCTATACATCTCACATCTCATTTCTTCCTTGTCCTCCTCAACATTAGACGCTAGTGTGTTAAAAAAGACTCCTGTTGACAATGAACGTAAAATAACACCATACAACTTCATATACACCCTTACATCATAAATTATTCACGTCAAACGGCGATAAACAACAAGACGATTTTTAAAAATCTAGCGCCATGACAAGAAAAAAAACAAAAATGATGAGAGGATGTGAGAGAAAGATAAAAAAAAGAAGGTAGATGTTAGATAAATGAATGATATTTTTGTTATTACTAAGTTTCGTAAACATTGTTTTAAAACAATATCAAAATAAAAGCTAAATTAAAAAATAAATAAGAAACAGTTTCAAAAAACGACTTTAGAGGCATTAATTATTGTTAAAACCATTCTAAATGTAAATAAAATTTATTTACTGCTCAAATGCTAGACATAGAAAGATCGAATGAACTATCAGCTTCTTTTCCCACAGATTCATTTCCAAGTGAAACATTGGTATAAATGTCTGTGTTCTAAATAACGTTAAATCAGTGTGGGATACAGAAAAATAATTGCATTTAAAAAGGATAATAAATCAACGAAAATAATAAAAGTTATTTTGTCCATAGAATACATCATGAAACGTTTTTATGGACTGGTTTAAAAATTCATTATTTGCATTATAATGTTGAACCAGATTAACCAAATAAACAATCAGTTTAATGTTACAAATGTCATAGTTTACCTTTTTTATGCTGTCTGTGGAATAATTGCAAGCGGATTGCAATATAGAAAATAGTTTTCATACGTCTAAGAATGCTCCATCATCCATTTTAATGTCTCATTCGTTTATGATCTTTTGGTCTAAGCAGTTATCTAATAGCAGTTAGTAAAACGAACGTTTCTCACTCTGGAGCAGGCGCATAAAATTGAAGAAAACACTATAGTTCTACAGTTCGTTTAATAAATTAAGCCTTATTTAATAATTAACATCCGAAATGGAGAGAAGTTTCTTTCACTGATCAATCAAGTCTTCGATAGTTTCTTGAAGGAACTAACAAGACGCAATGCTTTATTACATAGCTAAAATAGTTGCTGAGAAGAATAGTCTTAAAACACGAAAGTATTACAATTCGATTCTCCGAGTGAAAAAAGAAAGCCTACGAATTTTTTAGCATTTCCCGGGAGACATCAATTTTCGATTAAAAAAAAATCTGTTTTTCAAAATTTTAGACAACTAGGAAAAGGAAAAGGAGTTCTTCATTTGTCTCAGATAGAGAATTAATTTTCAGTCCTTTCATGAGTTCTCTCATTTCTCAAGAAACTCGTTTTTTTTCGGTACTATGTAATATTGTTTTTGTTTTTGGTTAGGATTTTCAATAAACGGAACGATTCAAAGAGTCATTTTAGAGCTTCACAAGTGGAGAGCTCTAATATTTGACTCCAAAAAAATCGAAGTACTCACTATGAATTTTTTAAAAGTTTATGATCTTTGAGTCCTTCAAGGATCTAGAAACCAGTTCCTTATATGGCAGTGAGGAACCATATCCCGATCGAGCTATATATCCCAATTGGGACATAAAAACGTATCCCGATCGGGATATTGTAGTCCAATCGGGATATATTTTTTCGATATTCCGATCGAACTATAGGAATACAGCCCGATCGGGATATCTGCTTTTTTGTATATCCCAGTCGGGATATAGTTTCCTTACAGCAGGGCCGTAGTTTAAAACCGCCCCAAACTAGTTATTGTGACATTCGTAGTGCGAATATGATATAGATCATAACATATCAGTCGCCAAAACTTGAATAATGAGAACGCTTCAGCATTTTTAAAACTTTAAACTTTTGAACATAATTTACGCATCCGAAAACGTTTTTTGTAAACAATGTTGTTTACGTCGTTGCACAGACAACGAATCACGGTGGATGAGTGTAAAAATATACTAATAATATGCTTTTTAACTCGTCGAAAAACGCTAATAAATTTCAAAGCAAAATAGAAGGCAATGTTTGTTTCTATTACTTGGGTAACGAGTCAAGAAAATTTGTATCAAGCATAAAAAGAACTTTGATTAAATATGGGATTACAAACAAACAAACATTAGATTCGGGTTTAGAAAATATCAAACAAAAGGCGATGTTTTCTCACATAAATATAAAGGCAAAGATGAAAGGAAAGTAGTTGTCTATTGTATAGAGTGTAATGATTGTGGTAATATTTACGTTGGTCAAACTGGAAACGAAATTGATACTAGAATGGATCAGCATAAAAAAACACTAAACAAAGTAGATCCCTAATCAAAACTGTTCGTTCATGCCACTGAAAACAATCATACATTAGAACTTGACAAACCATGTGTTTTGGCCTATGAAAGAAACGAAATCAAAAAGATTACTAAAAGAGACACTGATAACATATCAACATAATAACCTGACGCACAATGATATATCACTAAAGACGGTCATATTTAACTAGACAAGAAAGAAAAAGAAAAAGTAGAAAAATAGAGAAATCACAACTAGAAAATTCCGTTTAGAAAAATCTCTGTATGTATATATAGTTGTCTCTCTTCTCTCTCAAAGAGTCATTCGCCTGATGATAATACTGTGATAGTGTCGAAAGCTCACTGTTTGTAAAATCATTTTACTTAAATTCTTTTCTATAATTCGGGATATAGAGCATGAGACTATATGGGTTTATACAATTCTTCAATCATTTTTATTTCACAGTTATCTTGGGCAAAAAAGTTTTCTATCAGCAAAAATGGCAATGTTTATGAACATCTTTTCTTTATATGAAGAATCTGGCTTTACTACGTTCGTGTAGGCCATGCATTGGTTACGGTTGATCGTAATAGAATGGTAAACCACTGTGACAACATGATACTTTCGCTGTTTTTGACTCGAACTGCGAGTAATGTTACTGATCTATATCTAAACAAAATTTTTATCAGCTCATCAGAATGGATGAAAGACGTGAAGATAAAAAAAATTTCCGTTTATGATTTTCGGGAAAAAAGAATAAAATGTTTCTCGAGTAAGAGTGCAAGCATGTCATTGTAGTATGCACACAAAAGTTTTTCGAAAATGTTTGATTCTGCAAGTCTCATATCGAAGATGTTTGTCTCTGGAGGGTATTGAAAACTGCGTATGGAAGAAGCAAAATTTTAGGATCTTCAAGTGACTAAATAGTAGTCAAGCGTTTGACCAGTTATTTATCGTTACCATTATAATCGATTAAGACTCATCGGTTATATAACATCGCTACACAACATAATGCAGAACAATATTGCTATGAAACGTGTTCTGGTATGTGTTGAACAAATTCATCATCTGAATAGATTTTTCTCAGTTAAAATCGACTATAATTTGCATAGTCCCTGTAATACCTAAGTATATTTCTGTTAAATTGAAATTTCATGAAAATAAAAATGTGCAAAACTTTGTGTACAACACTATTAGATAAAAACTGTACTATATAAGAAAGTATAAAAAAGAAATGCAAAAAATAATTGAGTATGGATATATCACAGTCAGCAAAAACGAATTTTTTTTTTCTTACGTTCACTCTATTGCTGATGTAGGTTCATATGAATTTGTTCTATTTAATATTATTGGTGAATCTTTTGTCACTGTTTTTGATAATGAATGTGACAAATGTGGTGGGGATGATGCTGTCTGTTGTTGACTAAATGGTTCGGTCATTAAGAAATCTAGTGTATCAGATGAAAATATTTGTTTAAAATTTGGTTCTTTTGTTAATAGATTAATCAGTTTTGAATCTAATTCATAACTGTTATTATGATTCTGAAATATTTTCTCATCTTCTTCACGTTTTAGTTTCTGTTGTAATCTGAGATATTTTTTATAACCATAATTTTGTTGAAATTCATCAAAATCTTCAACTATTCCACCTTCAATCGATACTCGAACGTTGGTTAAAAATTCATCATCATCTTGTGAAACATTTGATGTTAGAGGATCATCAACATTTGGTTCATAAAATAAAAATAAAAGCCCTTGTAAAACGTCATCTAACGTATTTGTTGGCTCCCAATCATTCAATGTTGATAAACAAACGTTATTATGATTATTTCCGTAGGTTGTATCGATATTTGGATGATAAATTTGTGTTAAACAACTGACTAATGGTTGACATACTGGATAGTCAGTCTCATCTGTAATTTCTATTCGAAATACCCAACTTCCGTTTTGATAAGGACCATCGTTGGGCGTTATCTCAAGATAAAAGCATTCAAGTTTATCATTGTCATTATCCTGTGATTCTCTTCGTTCCAAACTATCATTGACTGACGTTTGTTCTTTTTGTTCAAAATCATTTTCCATTAGAATAGAAGCTTGTTTATTGGAAATTGAATCTATTCTACGAGTTAATTTATAAACCTGTTTCTGGAATAACGTATTCATAATATTATAGAAAAAAGCTAAATATACAAAAGGTAATTCAATGAGAAACATATTTTGATTAATAAAAACAACTTTGTTACCTACTTGTTTTCGCAACTATCACGATGCTGTTCGATTTTGTGCTTCGTATAATGTAATGAAGAAAACAAAAAAATTGATTCATATATATAGTTAGAAATACAGCATAGACTGACTCAACCACAAAGTCATCGTTTTCCTTTTCTTGTTCTTTCGCAATTTGATTTCGTCATAAATTTCAGCAAACAGCTGTACGATTATGCAATTAAACGTGCAACTAAAAAGCAAGAACAAAAAAAAACAGAACGTGGCTTTGCCAAAAGTCCATGCGTTATAATGATCGCGACAAGTTTACCATAGCATTGAGGACGTGCAGAGGTCTGTTTGTCAAAAATAAAGAGATATTTCAAGAAAAGAGAATTGGAGGACATTGCTCATTGTCAGCATGAGTAGAGTTGGATATGTGAAACTTCCCATGCACTTATATATACTATACAATGACAATTCTTGGACATTTTCTGACGGATTTTTTTATCAAGTCTGTTTGAAGTCCAAGGAGTTAAAATCTTTTAGGATTTAGGGGAAATAAATTGAGAATTGTAGATAAAATTACAGCAGCTAATTTAAATCGCATTTTTATTAAAAATTTTTATTTAGTTCGACGTTTCGACAATACATTTGTCATTATCAAGAACATGTGTGATAACAGATATTACAGTATGAGTAAAATTGGATATGTGAAGTTTCCCATGCACTTATATTTACTATACAATGTTACAAAAGAGCTAGATAGAGAAAAATAGAAATAAAACAAAATAGAAAGAAAGAATTGTACAGCTAGACAAATAGAAAAATAAATAGAATGAAAATAAAATAACTTTTTTCTTTTCTTTTTTTCTTTTAAACTTTTGCAGTTACATTTTTGCTCGAAAATGCTTCCTTTTCGAGAAACTACGGGCAAGGTTTTTTTCAAAATACTTTTTAGCCCTAAAATCCCACCGAGAAGATAAAAGTTTAATTTCTCCGTCAAACTTCATCCTGGAACGATTAACACTTTTTTCTGTATACAACTTGATGTCCCCCCCCCCATTTGATGATGCAATAAACAAGTCTTCATTTTAAAATTTAAAGATTTTATTTAAACTTCCAACTTTGGATAAAAAACCTAGAAAAACTTCAAAATTTTTTCTCAAAAACTACAAGTCTGGGAATCGAAAAAAATTGCTGAATATATATACTTCAGACTGTGCTCTACAAACTGGTGGAAAAAAACGTTTTAGGAACAGCTTTAGTGTTAACCCATGAATTTACTTATTTATTCAAAGTTTTTAGTGAGCTCAATAGAATGAAATGATATAGAAAGAAGACTGAATGTAGTCAACTCAACGTAGTTTCATGATATGAGGCGATTGTAAACGAAAAATGTATATTGATTGAATGAAATACAGGCTTAAATGCACTCCTGCTTTGAAGTTAGTTAGTTAGTTAATTATACCCTTACCTCACTGGTATCGGGTGAAGATCAAAAAAGACAAATACACAGAAAAACACACAGAAAGAAATAAGGAAAATAGAAAAAGAGTTTGTGTTCACGTAGAAGCGAAAGTGTTCGTTCGGTTGATTCCTTGTTTGATCATCGTAGAAACCCAGGACCGACTACTGTTTTCCGAATCCGTCAGACCTTGCGAGTCTGCTTTGAGTGATATTCATCATGAAGTACAGGGTAGAGAGATTCAGCTTCTTCGTCTTGCACGTAAACGTTATTGAATGAGTTTCATCTTTTGGGTGGTATTGATATCGATGTTCAATTCGTTGGAATTTTGTGTTTCTTACACCATTCTGGTGCACAAGCTTTGACATGTCTAATAATACCTTGTGCTCGGAAAGTTCTTCTCGTACACTTTGAATTCGGACATGTATATGCACCATCTGTATTCTTTAACCCTTGCTTGATCAGAACTTCAGTGACCTTGGGAGGAAGAGGTACATTTGATGCAGCTCTTCGTTTGTCTGCTTTTTGCTTGTATTGTTGTACAACTTCGGAGATGTTTGAAGAGGGATCATTTGAATGAACCAATCTGTTGATTGTCGCCCGCCATTTGTCTTTGTCAAGTGTTTCGCGTCGCCAATTTCGAATATTGAGTTTTTCAAGATCTTCAGTTATTTTATCTTGCCATCGTTCTCGAGTTCCCATATTTCTTGCCTTATTAGCATGAGCGAAATAGGAGAACATAATTTTCTTGACCATTGAACGCAGATATATATGTAATATATCAGTTAAGATTTGATCAATTTGACTATCATCAATTTCTTAATTTACCATAAATACATGCCGTTATGAATATTTAAATAAAGAGCCATTAAGTCATCATTCTTTTGTAATACATTCGAGGTAAATTCAATTATATATGGATGTAAACGAATAATCTTCGAAACAGGTACGTTCTTACATTCTAATTTTAATTTTTTGAATTGTAAATTCAGTAATCCGTTAATTTTCACTAAAACAATAGATACAGAATAACTGTTGATAATGCTGCATGCTGTGGAACTAATATGATACTATTCGACAATTGTATTTAGGGACATATGATGATGATGTATCATTATGTACAGATGTACTTACAGCATTACAAGCTGAATCTTACTTATTGTTGCTGTAGAAATTATAATATCTTAAGCATCGCCATTGCACCACCACTACCACTTGGAGATATATTCTGAAAAAATTTACAATTAACTTTTTATTTAAACTTCTTCAGTATAAAAAAACTTACTTTGAAACAATACGTACTACTCAAAATTAACTGATCAATTTCATTCGTTTTGTTCTTATCACCATACTTTGTTGCAGCAATTTGTTCTACAAGTTTACCAAACTCATTCACATAGAATTCTGTTGCATCTACAATATAAAATAATGCACTCTTTTTTTCATATTTCAGATGATTGATTATACTAACGGTCTGTAATTATTCTATATTTTTGATAGGCGGATGACACGATGAAAATCACTCGCAAGGGATGATTCCCAATATTGTTTATTGACGATTACACTGGCGAATAAAACTTTAGTTTCGGGTAAAGTTGCGTGCTTTTTATTTGCATCAACGGACAGGATTTCATACTGCTTGTTTGGCATCATATAATCTAAAAGGTATGAAAGCAAGAAGGGTAGGGTAGTTCACACAAGCCTCTAAGAATGTATTATAGAATGCTGGTACTAAAAAGCGTTAATGCATTCACTTTGATTAATTTTTAACTGTAACTGTAAACACACTGGACTGCTCTTAAAACCTGCAAATGTTTTAAATGAAAAAATATTTTTAATGCATCCGAATGCGTTATATAATTTTGCGCATTTGAATATATTAACTCCTAACGGATTCAAAAGTTTTCATGGGTTTGAAGTTATTACACGATAAAGCTATGTTTTAACGCGTTTGAACAAGTAAAACATTTTAAAGAATTTAAACGTGTTGGTTAAAATGTCAGTTGAAGGTGTTGATTATTTAGAAACGGGTTAGGAAAATTAAAAAAATTTAAGGTGCTCAAATGCATTATCTTTCCATACATCCAAAGACACTAAAACATTTTTCTATCCATTTCGTGCGTCTAAACCTGTTAAAAATAGAAAATATCGATTTAACGCGTTCAAGGAAAATTTAATAGATCAAAGAAATTCATTGGATTATATCTTAATAATTTATAGTATAAATACTGAAGCTTTAATGCTCATTTTTTTATCATTTTTTCACTTGTGATTCTCACATACTCTGTAATTTCGCCTAAAAAGATTCTATAGTTTTTGAGAAAATTGAATTTTACTGCAAAAATGTCGCGCGAGTATTACTCTGTGATATTTTGGTGAAAACGTGAACTCAATTTATCATATACCATTCGATTCTTCTTCACAAGGACTGTCTGATGGTAAACATTTTAACACAACATGGTTTGCAGTCATGTTTGGTTGATGTTGAAATGGATGCTCTAACGGATTGAGACAGATTAACGGATTCTCCACACCGAGATCTATCAAGCGACATGCATAAAGCATTCTTTCGTAGGTATTTTATTCACTCCAGAGATTTCGCTGCTTTTTCACTTATTTGTGTGTTTAAAGAGTTCTCTACTCAGAAAGCTATTTTCTAATTTGAAATGTGATAAACCTTACAGAAGACTTTGGTAATACGGTGAAATAGCTATGATAAATTTCCAGCACGAAATATTGAATCTTTTTCATCCGTTATAAGTGTCAAAATTGAGCGATTTGTAAGGTGTATTTTCGTAAGATGAATAATAGATTCAGCGCTGCTATCACTTTTAGATGAATCCAGACACCTGAATTTAAAACTTGCGGCTGACGTTTCGCGTTTCTTTTCCTTTGCTTTTTAGTGTGCGTAATCACTTTTCAACTTATCAATCTGCTAACAAGCAAAGAACTTCAAATTGCAGAACAAGCGTAAAATATTCTGCCCTTAGCGTAGCTATGTAGTGGCTATAGAAAGACAAACATAGACGGAACTGATGGAGGTCTCTCTAGACAGAAAAGTCATTTTTGGATGCAAAACTCATTTACGAGATTCACCTTGTTTTTAGAATACACGAAATTTATATATAAAAGGAATCGCTAGAGGAGTTTGTCTTGTTATTTAGATTATGGCTAATCGTTCATCGTTGTTATTGCTAAATTAACTTCATCAGTAAAAACTTGAGATCTGTCATGAAGATTGGTAAGAACCAAATTTTTGTTTTCATAGTTTATTTACATTGTTCGGTGGTTATCTTATTATAGTTACATGATTTATTAAAGGCACTTATGGTGACAAAATGACGATTAAAATTAATATAGAATTTTAAAATGTTTAGTGAACATTTTGATTATGTAAGTATAAACCATATATCGAGTTTAGTTCTATAAATAAATAACTGTTTGGTTTAATGTCAATCTCGCATCATAACAGATTATTCAATTGATAATGGTTTTTGGTTTTAACTCCAAAAGTGTTGTAGTAAAACATCTATGGTAACAAGAGATATAATCTTGATATATGTAAATCTGCCGTTCATTTAACTAGTATCACAGCTCAAGTGTTTTTTAGTGACTATAATTCAGCCCTTTAGCCTTGTTGTCTAGTTAATGAGCATTTGATAGAATGAGAAATCCTAATGTGACAAAAGACCTGAGAAAAATAGAGGATTTGATCTTGCGGGTGATGTACATTGCCACATCTTACGAATAAGAAGAATTTCATATCCGTTAGTTCATCTGTAAATCGTCTCCCTTTGCTAAAGTAATACCACAAGTAACTGGTTTAACGTAAAAATTATTTCAAATAAGCACAGAAGTAGAAAAATAGGAAAAAAAACGGTTCTAGAACATTAAGCGAAAATAGATATCATTTGACAGTTATAAATAAATGGACAAATCATAATTTTTATAATATTTGCCTTTCGTCGTATCTTATGATTTCTGTACGAGTGTGCAATGTCTTTTAATTAAATAAATCACTCGGATGTAGTCAGACCTATAAAAAAATAAATAATTCATTCTTCAAAAATATTATATAACTAATAAAGAAATACGAGCAATCGGTGTAGTAAGGTCTGTATGTAATTCTGTATAATACTTACTGTCAAAAGATCTACCGATAATGAATTTTCCGGTTCACGTTCACAAAATAATGGAGGATTGTTTGTTACTGCGATGATGTTCTCGTCGACTATGTTGACTGAACAGGAGGAAATTGCTTACGTGTAGCCAAATTCAAACAATGTATGTCCTCTAAATGTTCAATTAATATGTAAGATTATCCGGTACAATTTTTCGACTATCACACAGCGTTATTTCATATATTAAGTATAGATCCTCGCGCACTCATCTAACACACGACGAGGTACATCATCGACGAGTAAAAAACAAAAATTTTTAATATCAACGTCACTTAATTGATCTCTGATATGAATTAGGAGTGTTTCAAGCCAAGCTGACATGTTAAACACAAAAATAATGCTTGTATATTCGTATTCAATCCTACTAGAATTTCTAAAATCTGTGCGCAAGCGTTTTAACATATTCAATACTATTTGGGTTGTTGGCTGATGTTTAGTCGATCATGCCATGAGTAAAAACGTTTAAGCAAAATGAACTTGTAAAAAATATCGGCGCGACAATCGAACTTGACAGAGCTGGGCAAGTACGGGATTTCTCAAGTACGAGTCGAGTACGAGTATCAATGCTTCGAGTACGAGTCGAGTACGAGTACCAAGCCTTCGAGTATGAGACGAGTACAAGTACAAGCACCAATTTTTTAAATACAGTCACCATTGAACCAGGTATGACAATGAATGTCTAAAATAATTTGTGGGAAAAAAAGTCCTATAGTTCTTTAGTTATTCTCTTAATTAGGCTCTTATTATTTGATATATAGGTCAGAACAAAATATTGACAAAGCGAAATGTTAAAACATTTTTTTAATTTATTGTATTATCAACCTTCAAGTAAATGGAATCAAAGTAAAACTTTGTTACATTTTAGAAAAGTTAGTAGACACACATTCTTTGCCGTTAATGATGCTCGGTGTGGTCTCATCAGAAAACCACTTTGCGAGAAAACACGTTCGATAGAAGTCGATGTCGCAGGCACCGTTAGATATTTTAGAGGAAGTTGATATAATCCTGGATAAATGTGCTTTTTAGAAAAAAGTAAATCTTCTTCACGACTTTCTTCGCATAAATAACACACACTTCATCTGGAATTTCAAATATTAGATTATCGAGTACTGACCACCTCGAGTACAAGTACGAGTACGATTATCAGTCCCTCGAGTACGAGTACCAACCCTTCGAGTACGAGTACGACCAAAATCGTACTCGAGTACGAGTACTTCGAGTATTTTGCCCAGCTCTGGAACTTGATAAGTAGAGATTAACGTTGTGTCATTCCTTGACGAAAGTTAGGATGTTAACCCATAACAGACTTACTGCGCTTCTAAATCATCTGTCGACTATGGTAACATTATTTTTCATCAAATGGTTGAAGATTTCCGTTTCCGTTTAAAAACATTTCCGCTTCACTACTTTTATGTGGCACAGAAAAGAAATAAAACTTCATTTTATAGATTAAAAAGCAGATATATCGAAAGATTTCTGCTTAAGAGTATTTCTCAGCGCATTTTAAAGTGAAATTAGGTCTTATGAAATAAATAGTTTATTTGTCTGTTATTTGTCTAACATATGATATCATTCAAAATTTTCAATAATTTCAAGCAAACACAAATGAAAAAATGCTTTCCTACCAATAATAGAACATAAAACGTCGAGGGACTGAGTGAAATCATAGATGATGAATGTTAGCTGTTGAAGATATAATAAAAAATTGATAATTTAGATTTGCTTCTATTATCTCCCAGACGGACCTATGATAGTTCAGGGTTTCTGTTCTTCGAACGATAAATACTTCTTACTTCAAGTTTGTTGAACGAGAACTGTTTTTCAATTTCTGCTCCTAAACTAGGAACAATTTAACAGCTCATGTTCATAGGAACGACTCATCAATTCTGGTTCCTCCGAAAACAGGAACTACAGTTGTTTTTGAATGAGGAACTGTTAATGCTCTCGTTCTTAGTGCACTATTAGTTTATTATGTACTCATATAACGAACATTTTGAAAGAGCGAGCAAACTAATACAGTAACTGCAGTTCAACGAACGATGGACTGCCACTGGTCTACTTCTAGATGGAAAAAACATCACTAATCTTTTTGGAACTTTCAACTTGAAATATCTACATAAAAGCAACGGATAGCAAATTTCAAAGTCGTCTGAATCATATTTTATCTAAGCGTCTAGATTAGTTCACAACGAACCTAGTCTCTCAGAAAACTTTAGAAAAAATGTATCGTACAACGAGCCCCATTTTAGTCCTTGCATCCCCTTTAACAGATGATTATTACAAGCTAAAATTTTTATCGTAATATAATCAAAAGATATAATCCCCAAAAGTCTTGTTTCATTTGATTGCATAGTGTAGAAAAAGCTCTTTCAGAAGGGACTTCTTGAGAGGAAGTATTTTCAGACTAGTACATACCAGGTATTCTCATGACGTGTCGCATAACATACAAATAAATTTTATCGTATAATATTCATAGGGCGCACAATCATATTCTGTAAATTTAATATGCCTTAATCGACTTTGCTATCAACTTGATTGCTGTTTTTATTGTTGAACGGTTCGTGAAAGATGAATTTAAAATTATCGTAGTTGATCACGTACATAGTACACAACAACCTAATGAATTCTCAGTTTGTGAGCCATGTGACACCAGAAACATGATCAATATCCAGTTTGCACTGGAAAAATGATATGTTTTCATCTACAGTAATATTTTTTGTTGTTTTTTAGCAAAAATTATATTTCTTCTAAATGTTTAATAAAATTCGATCGTAAACTGGTAATAGCAGATAATTTTCCAAATAATCGTACATGATAATAATAAAAATAAATAAAAATTGACAAATTCTACTGTCTTTGACCTATTCTCTATGTAATGTACATACAGATTGAAATTTAATTTAATTGACTGTATTGTATTTTAATCTTCAAGACAAAATGACCACTGTTGGTATCAATTTATTATGATGACACCTAGAATAAACGAAAAAATACACATCTTTTCAGACTAAAGTAAAATGACATATATAATAACAATCAAAATTTTGTTTTTATTTATTTATGAAATTACAGACAAATTGTCTGGATATTTAGAGTTTTCTCTTACATAAAATTTAGTTTCCTTTTATAATTTCATCTTCTTCGGTATAAAATGGTTTTTCATTGTGAATCCATATATCATTTGGCACTAATTCAATACTAGTAAATTCTAATTGTTTATGAATTGATGATGTTTTATTTCGACGAGATGTTTTAATTTGTTTAATTCCATTTAATTGTGGTAAAATTTTTCTTTGTTCAAATGAAACAAATACTTGTTGATTAAATGCAATTGGAAAAATATCAAATTGTGGTAATGAATATTCTGTACAAAAACATGTTGAATAATAAATATAAAAAAATTTATTTATATCAAAATGTAATCCTTGTTGAAACATATTTAAACTATTTCCAAATATTAAAATTTGTCTCAAACAATTTTGTGACCAATTAGACCAAAGAATATTATTATGTAGTGGTTTACCACAAAATGGTATAAAAAACAATGTTGAACGTACTATTTGATAACAAGCTTCATCATTTTCATTTAAAATTTGACATGATATATTTGATTTTAAATAGTCAATTTCACCTGTTGTCCATATAGGATCATAAATAAAAATTGTTTTTACTTGATCAACAAATATTTGAGATATTAATTTAAGTAGACAATATTGATATTGGGATGAAACAGATGAACTTATATGACCAAGACCATAGCAAACAATATCAAATACATTTGATTGTTGTAAATTTAACCAATTGATAATGTATGATTTCATTTCTAACCAAAAATAACTAGTTAAAATTGAATCTATTTTTAAATATAAATTTTTTGTTAATACATCACAATCAAATGTACTATTATCTATTGAAGTATTAAGAGTTTTAGAAATATGCGAAGGAAAACGTCTTGTATGTTTCTTGGCAAAACGAAATTCATCATCATCATCACGATGGTTATTATTATTTGAAATCATCTGAAAAATATAGTCATAGTTAGGGATAAGATTGTTATCTGTTTATACTCGACGACAAAGACTTTTATTTTAGTATTACATTAATGAAGGGTAGTAATGATCGGCATCCCTGATGATGACAGGAAATCTTTTTTTTTTATGCAAAATCACAAACGGAAAGAATTTTTTTTGATTATCTTTGTCATAAAATACAATGACTAACAACATGAAACTGGTTTGAATATGTTTGATTGAAAAGAAAATTTAAAAAGTAGTTTGTACTCATTGTGTATGTAATAAAACAAGTTTTGCATGATGATTACTTCCGCTCCTTTTCGGTTTATATATAAGATAAGATTGAAGAGAAAACTGTAAAAAATTTCTGAAATTCTTTTTTTAAGAAAAGTTCTCCTTGGACTATGAACAAGATGACAGAGAGAGAGAGAGAGAGAGAGAGAGAGATCATCTATACTCAAAGGGTAAACGAATAACGATGTTTCCATAATCGTCCCACTTGAACTTAAAAAGAATGCTGAGTAGATATATTTTTCCTACAGATTTACTTTAATGCAAGCATGTACAAAATACAAAAAATAAAGTAAAATACAGACATAATAAAAATAAGCTCAGACAGACGTACAATTATATTTTTCTTTGTTCACAAGGGAGATAAAAAAACGAAACATACATACATAGACTACTTTTTTTGTGACTTTGTTTGCAAAATTAAACTCTCAATTTCTATGTGAAGTATGAACAACACAATTGCTGAATAAACATTAATAGATTTTGGAAAATTTCATCACTGGATTAGTTCAGCAATCATACTAAATAAATCAAAATAGAGTGTTCTTGAATACTGATAAAACAAGTATAGAAAAGTAACATACCAATATAAATAATAAAAAAATGTAATCATATAAAAGCCAAGTTTAATCCAGCCTTCTCGTGTTGCTTTTGAAAGTTGTTGTTGACTCACAATTGTCGTTGGATCATATAATCCAAGTCCATCTCGCAGTGGTCGTGTGCGAAATCTAAATGACAAAGCAATAGTACTATCAATAGTATGGTGTCGCTATCATCGTGGTATACTAACCGATTTATGTGGTACGCTATTAATGGCATGTTAATTATAAGTGATCTCCATTCATAGCCAAATAAGAATAGAATATTAATAATTCCATGTGTAATATATTCTGGTAGAACTAACTGAAAAAGTCCAAGTAAATTACTTTTCAAAAATAATACTTAAAATACAAGTACTTACTGGATTTAATGAATTACATTGATCGATCGGATTTTTGTGATCATTTTTTAATTCGTCAAAGGCAATGATCTAAATAAAGTGCATATAGAGATTAAAGACCCTTAAACTAGTCCTAATAGGTGTTGGAAGATGGTAGATGACTAAAGCATTCAAATTCTCTCATCTTACAACAATAGTTTCACTCCTGTTACCTGCATTAACTATGCAACTATACAGTTTGGCTTGGATTATCATCAGTGTACAAAAAACTTCTCACTCTAGTCATCAGGCGATAGATAATACAAAATCTAGAAAACGTCTTAGAAACTTACATGCCAAATTGCAAAGAATATCAACAAAGCCGTTAAAATTAAAGCTGCAATGTACGCAACGGCGACGAAAGTAAATGCCATATTTGATTAGCCTAATCTAAAACTACCAAATAGATGAATCAAACAAGCGTAGTTTAAGCTGACATACAATTGACATCAGCAAGAGGATTCGAAAATTCAAAGAGTATTCTCATTCTTCTTCATTTATTAGATATATTTAGATAAGTTTGACAAGTCTATTCAATTATACCCTTCGAAAAATCCTTCTGATAAATGTGACAAATTGAGATTACTATTAAAAAGATCAATGAAAAAAAACTGAGTTTGTCTTATGCTCGTACTCAGAGTTTGATGAAGGTTTACGTTTCGTGCATTTAAGACAAACTTAGGCAGAGACTTACGATATTCAATAGAAAACCAAGAGCCCAATTAATCCTTAACAATGATTAAGCTGCTGGTCATTAAAGCTTAAGAGCTACTTAAGAATCAGAATTGCCAGATTTACCACTAACCCCATAATACGCTCCCGTAATAGACTTACTGTGCTTCTAAAATGATTTGTCGACTATGGTAACATCATGTTTCATTAAATTGTTGGAGATTTCCGTTTCCGTTCAAAAACATTTCCGCTTTTTGTTTCACTACTTTTATGTGACACAAAAGAAATAAAACTTTATTTTATTGATTAAAAAGTAGATATATCGAAAGATTTCTGTTTAAGAGTGTTTCTTAGCACATTTTAAAGTGAAATTGGGCTTACGTATGAATTATAATGTTTAGACCAATGGTGCGGAGACTTTATTTGTAAACCTCCCACCAGAATAGAAGGACATGACCGTCTACTACGTCCCATCAAACTTTTTAGGATGACCTTCTATTAGGGATGGCTTTCTAATCCAACCTTCCAACCAAAAATTTTCGAAAAGTTTTCGAAACTCGTAAAAGGCTTAGAATAATGAATTTTTGAACAGTTAACTAATTGGTGTTCTAGGGTGTTCAACAATTAAGAACTCGGGTTTTAGACTGTCTTTACATCTCCGAAGCTTTACAAACCGAAAACAGTCATATGAAAGTTCATTATACAGATAATTAAGCTGTTGTGTATTCGTTGCTATTGGATTTTTTCTCGTCTCTGCGCTTATGGCACCTCCTGCTCATCAACATCAATTATGAGGGTCAATATACTTATTGTCTAGTTTCTGTCGATTTGAGCGTAATGCAATTGATCGTGACGACTGAATCGATTACACTTCTCTATGTTCGATGTTTAGGGTTACTCGATAGAAGGGATAATTAACAAAGAAGTTACTCTATACTTCTGCCACAATCAGGGTTGCCAAATCTTCTAATTTGAAACCTGACTAGGAGACCCTTGACTTTTAAACTTTTCTCCTGATGAAAATTCTCTTGATTACAATGCTGATTTTTAAGATTTTCTCCTGATTTCTCCTGTTTTTCAATTGTTTTCCTGCATCGATTTTAGCGTTTCGATATTCGCTTTGTTTTGGTTCTTGTTGGCTTCTTAAAAAATATCTGTGTCTGTTTCGTTTATGCTGTTAAATGAACAGCCGGGAAAATACCAGTAGAATAAACTAGATGTAATCAACTTTCTCTTTGTTTCGCTTGTAAGACCTTCTCATTACTTGCTTGGTAGAAAAAAGTTATAAGCGTTGCGGAAATAAAAATTTTGCTTGTCCAAGAAAAAACTGCTTGATACTCTCCTATTTTTCTTCTGATTTTCCTCCTGGTTTTTTTTAGAAAAAATCTCTTGATCAACTCCTGATTTTGAAAAATTGGATTTGGATACCCTGGTCACAACTCCCTACTGTGGAAATTCCAAGAACGAAGACCGAAAACATGCATAATTTCACAGTTTCTAGAGATCAAATGCTGAAAAGTTTTCGAAAACAGTGATGCGGTCGTATCAGAAAGCTATAGCCTTCTAATGTGAATTTTACAGAATTGTCTCAGAGGTGGCCTTCTATTCGAGGAAAATGAAATATTTCTCTTTGATGATGTGTTAGATAACTATGATTCATTTACCACTGTGTTCAGTTTTTATTAGCTTTTTTTTAATACAAAGGTTTATCCTTGTCTAAGTGTAGATTTTAAGAAAAATCATTTTTATTGAGGACCCTAAAGACATTACCTTAGAAAAACTTACGTCAAAAAGTTGAAACACTCAGGTTAACTGAAAAATCGTTTTCTCTATAAAATTTCATTAAATTAAGTTAGAAAAATGGTAGACAGAAATCAATATATACGCTTTGCTATTGGAAACACTGCATCGTATCCTAAACTGTCTCTCAACGTGGGATCTAGACTAGTCCGAAGCGTCGGAAAGTGAGCCTACACCGTTTCTTACCATGGAATTCCGTTCGAGACAAGAAACGGATCCGACTTTCTACCTGTCTTTTGTTTACTTAGATTAATAAGGTGGCAGAGTTTAGGTTTATTTTAAGACTTCGCTCATGAAAAACAAACATTTTTATTTCAAGAACATTTGTCTCACTTTTTGGTCAAAATGTTCTCCTATTGAAATTTTTGCTTAGCAACCGTGTTGAGAATAGTGTTGAAATGATCCTCTGCTACTCTAAAAGTTCTTCTAAAATTAATTGACTAGAAGACGAAAATAAAACGATTCAAGCGGAAAAACAACAATAGTGCACTGATCGAGAGGTTTCCAAGAGCAAAAGTTATGTTATATTATATTATGAGGCTTATGTTGTCTACTATTGTTGTACATAAGAGAGAGAGAAAAATGTGTTTCAGACATTCTTTTTTATTTGTAGAAAACTGTGCGAATAGAAAGTTTGAAGGAGTAAAAAGTATTGTTTTATGTGTCAGAGAGAATAATCAAGTACACTCCTTGGCAAATAAAAGCTTTTGTTTCTATGAACTCGAAAAATTTATCAAGAGAAAACATAGTGGAGTATTCGTACTCATTCTTCATTTGTTCTGCATTGAACACACAGTCCTCCAATCAATAAAAATGTGTCGTGAAGAGTGTTCATTGGTGACTCAGAATTTCTTTTGACACGCTCTCTTTCATGATACGTGCTATCCTTTCTTTTGGAACGTACATCATTCAATACTGAATTCAAAACTAATAGTCAGATTATTTCATAGAGAGAGAGAATTTTATGGATATCTGCGGCCAAAAAGTTTTTGTCGTATGAGTAGATTAATTTTTTTACCTCTTTTATGAAAACACTATTAGTCGTTTCGCTAGTTGTTCAACAAAATAGACATCAGTCGCTAATAGCTGCACACAGATTAGAGGTCTTCTCTGCAGTAACGATTCACTTCAGTCTAAATTTTTCAAAAACTTTTATGTCTAACCATTGTTTATTTGTGACGATTTGAACCAGCTACTAGGTTTAGATTAAGTCGTTTTATCACCCTCCCTAAAAACAGAAAACAACTAAAATAAGATAGAAAGGTAGAGATAAAACAATTAGAAAAAAATAGAAAGAAAACAAATAACTCGGTTAAATTGACGAGGAGCATGACTGAAATTTCACTGTAAGAGATAGAGTTTTTTTGCAAGCGTGATTCGGTAAACAGTGTTTTTAATGATTAGTGGGACAAGCGAGAGCGAAATGGATTTCCATTCTGTTTTCCACGCTGAGAAATGTATATCCCACTTTGTTTTCCACTTTTGAGAATTTTCACTTTATCTTCCTTTCATATTTTCTGCCTTAGAAAACTAACCCATCGATCTGGTTGTTGAACACATGTGAACGAGAGAACCAGTATAATTTCTGTTTAATCCTATAATTTTCATCACAGTACGACATAACTAGTGCCTGAAGATTAACGTCAACTGGATATTAGTCAAAAAGGATTTGTGACTACTATCTAAACGTATAAAAGTTTTGCACCATTTCTTTTTCTTCAGAATTGTTCAACTTACAGCCATTCTTCTAGTTAGATTTTGTCTTAGATGAGTCATCTAAAATGTTTGTCGTTAAATTTGTAATTGATCGGGATAGAGAAGTTAATTTCGATCCATTTAACTAAAAGTGGTAAAACGAAACCCCTACGACGATAAAAAAAATTTCTTTTAGCCGCTATTAGACAAAAATTTCAACTGTTCCCATTTTGTCCACTTTACATTTCATATCAAAGTAGAAAATCCCACTTTGGCGCTAACAGCAATGTGGAAAGTTCCACTTTGAAAAAAATTCCTGTTAAAAACACTACTGGCGAAAGTCAAATTAATTTTCAGTTTCAAAATTTGCTTTTCCACATTAAGGTGAAATAGTATTCCATTTTGGCTCTGGAAATTCCTTTTGTTGTTTCCTTCTTTTCCGACCCATAGACGAGCTGTCACAATGTATAAACGTTATTTTTAACTTTTTTGTTTCTGCTCGACATATGTCAGATATGTTTTCTTTCACAAGAAATCAAATTAAGGACCCTTTTTTCAATCCTGCTTTTGTTCTAAATGTCATTCTGCATTTCGAATGAAAATCTTACTTTAAAAAATTTTTTCCATTATACAGACTAATTCGCATGAGGAAATTTGAGAAGATTGAAAAAGCAGAAAGAAAACTTTTATCATATTTTACCTTTTTGTTCTAGATGAATGATAAATTTCGTACTACGACTATGATTGTGTATGTTTTTCTATTTATTTTTTCCCATGTTTCATGTAATAATGATCTTAGTATACTCACGCAAACAACTTTATCAACAACGTCAGTAACATGTAATCAAGAGAATAAAAATCGTAGTGGTTTAATTGATGACTGTAATTGTCGATTTGATGATATAAACGATATAAATAATAAAAAACTCTATCCTATATTAAAAATATTGGTAAAAAAAAATTATTTTCGTTTTTATCCAATAAATTTAAAGAAACAATGTCAGTTTTGGATAGATGATAGTAAATGTGTATTAAAAGATTGTGCTGTTAAATCATGTCCCGTTGATCAATTACCCGAAACATTGCGACATAATAAAAATCATCATGAATATGTAAAACATCGGCAAGAATCAACAACAAGTGAATGTAGTAGTAATAACAACGATAAAAATTCATCATTAGGCGAATTGAATAAAAATTTAAGTGACGAACATAAACAAACAATTGAAAAATGGATACAATTTGATGATAGTTTATTGGATAATTTTTGTGATATTGATGATGAAACATCAGCAGATGTAGAATATATTGATTTATTATTAAATAAAGAACGTTATACTGGCTATAGTGGTCAATCAACAAAACGTATTTGGACAGCTATTTATAATGAAAATTGTTTTTTTATGTCTGGTTCTAAAGTTTATTATAATTTAAGACAAAAACGACAAAATATTAAAGATTTATGTTTAGAAGGACGTATATTTTATCGTTTAATATCCGGTTTACATTCAAGTATAAGCATTCATTTATGTTCAAATTATTTTTTTCCCGGTTATTTAGGATTGAGTGATCATTGGGGACCGAATACACAAGAATTTTCTCGACGATTTGATCCAAAACAAACCGAGGATGAGGGTCCATTATGGTTAAAAAATTTATATTTTATTTATTTAATTGAATTACGTGCATTAGATAAAGCTATTCCATATTTGGAACAAGTTGCCTATTTTACAGGAAATGAAACAGATGATGAAGATACTAAAAATTTATTAAAAAATCAATTATTCAATGAAATACGAAAATTTGCAAATCATTTTAATGAAACACATTTATTTAAAGATAATGAACAATTGAGATATGAATTTAAAGAACATTTTCGTAATATAAGTCGAATTATGGATTGTGTAGGATGTGATAAATGTAAAATTTGGGGTAAATTACAGATACAAGCATTAGGTACTGCATTAAAAATTTTATTTAATCGAAAAGAAATTCATGCATTTCAATTACAACGATCAGAAATTGTTTCATTAATAAATGGTTTTGCACAATTATCCTATTCAATTGATCAACTGGAAAAAACATTTAAACCATTTATAAATATATCATAACATTGATGGCGATGTTGTATGTCAAGAATTCAAAGATGGGTGACTCAGCTTTTCAAATCCTCCGCAATTTCTTGGTACAACTTCATAACAACTGCTGCAGTTTTAGACGTAGTCGAGTCGATATTATTCAAATACGCAGTCTCACTCCGATAAAGTTTAACTCCAATTCCTGCTGCTTTTTTTATCTTTCCTGCTTGATCTGAACGTATCGCTTCATCTAACTCAACTTTTCAAATCCCCTCCGCAATTTCTTGGTACAACTTTATAACAACTGCTGTAGTTTTAGATGTAGTCGAGTCGATACTGTTCAACTACGCAGTCTCACTCCGATAAAGTTTAACTCCAATTCCTGCTGCTTTTTTTGGCTCTTCTGCTTGATCTGAACGTATCGCTTCATCAACAAAAAAAAAGTCCACCGTACAGTCTTTATCTAAAAAAAGTTCACATTTAATCAACACCTAATCTATCTGATCCTATACTATCGATTGAAGTAAAGATAAAGAAGAAAATAGTTGACTCGTTTTATCATATAAAACAAACATGTTTTAGTGAAATTTTTTTCACTTTTCTTCAAACAATATCCTTGGATCTGAAGGATAAACACAGATTAAATGGAACTTTGATTAGATAACTTCAAATAAAATTTTTTATTTATTTTCTTTTTTTAGTCGTCCAGGCCTAGTCAGACACTGTGTTAATATAGCTATTTTGTTTTTGTTTTTTTTATTCAGATAAAAAAATGGAATACATATTTTATTTTTATGTGATTTAATTCTTTTAGAAATATATGTAGCAAAGCAAAGGATTAATTTTAATCCTTAGCTCATATCCTATGAAAATAGGATGAATTAAGATTTAAGATTCAAAATATTTTTAAATTTTGACAATCACATAAGAGAAAAGAGTTTACTTGTTATTTTTAGTCTATTTTACATTTTTTTTTGTTTTTCGTTTCAAAATACTGTTGTGCATTCTGTTGACTATTTAAATTCTTCTTCTTGTTATTGTAAGCTATGCTCAATGTTATTTTTTTTTTCGACTGGATTTCATTCCGTTTTTCTGTTGAAAACTGTGTATTTGTGTCTGTTTTGTTTTGTTATATGTCTACCTGTTGTACTGCTATTGGAAAAATTAAGAGAAAAAACCCACGAATTCATATATATATATATATATATTTTGACAATAAAGAGAATGAAAATAAATTATTCAATCGAATGCATTCATCACACGAGAAGTTGCCATTTTTACTAATATATCTTATCTCAGGAAAACTCAAAATACAGATCATTTTGAATTTGAGTTATCAAACATCTAACATGAAAATTTTAGAATATAAAATATAATATTATTTTTTGAGATTCTCTATTCATTATATCTTCTAGATAAATGGCTTCTAATATGAATAAGGTAATGGAGCGTTTTACGCCATGTCCATTTACATGTGTATCAACAAAATCAAAAACGGATGATGATAAACGTCGTCAGTTACCACGTGTATGTCGTTATCGATCAAAAGATCGTCAGATTGGTCTGTATTTTATTGTTGATCCAATTGATTCGATCATGGTCGCTTCTGATATTAGTGCAAATTTATTATTTCAACATCTAATAAATATTGATTTTACAGATGAGCAACACCTACAAATTCGAATGGAAATTTATTTTCAAAATATGTTTTTTGATTTGGATCATCGTCTATTACAAATGACATTTGATCGTACGGAAGAAAAAATAGCTAAAAATTTGCCATTTAACTCAGGTGCTGCAGAAAAAATTCTTCCATCAATTGAAGAAGCTGATTCGGGTTGTTTTGCATTTGCGGCTGTCACAACAAAAACACATATTTATATTGCCTATGTTGGTGAGTTTAGCTCTTTATTTTTAGAAACATCTCCGAAGAAATATTGTTGTTTTAGGTACAATTCGCGCTATTCTTATTTATTATGATGAAAACGGAGATTTAGTAGCATCCGATAATCGTCCACAATTTTATCGAGATGGTTCACTACATACAATTTTAAATGATGATGAACGTTTGAGATTGAAAAAACTGGATGTTGATGAAACATTTGCTCAAAAAAATTCAAAATATACACGATGTGTGGGGTAAGAATGTGAAATATAAAAGTAGAATATCATATTTAATTAGCTTAATATATTTTAGAAAATTGTGTGAAAAATTACTTTCGTCAACAGTCACGGCCAATGATTTAACCGAGTGTAAATGTAATCCGCTAAGTTGCGAGCCAGCCTATTGTGAAATTCCATTTAATTCAAAAGATTACGCACTTGTAATACTGACAGACAATATTTATCAAATGTATTTGAAAACAGGTAGAGATTTATAGTTGATTGTTTCATATAGTTAATTACACTACACTTTTTCCCACTACAGTAGTCACTTTGTAAAGGACTTGTATTGATCACCGGTAATGACTGAAATTAACCCTTTTACTGTTACCCGATGCATTTCTATGGCTTTATATGGACCGATATCATAAATAAGTTGCTCACTTAAAAAAAAAACGAATAAAAACTAGAATGCAATTGCGCTGCGCACAAGTTGTGATATCGACAGACTCTGTCTCTGACGGAACCTACTGCTCCAAGCAGATTCTACCAATAGGCTGTGTGCATTGCATTTTTGTTTTGATTTACTCAATATATATATATATTTATATATATTGAGTAAATCAAATCAATACAGATATATTTATTTAACATTTCGTCTCAAGAATAAATGGCGCCTGACAATCAACTCTTATAAATGTACGAAAAGTTTCTAAGTCCAAAAAACATTTTAGTTCTACTTGTGTAGCTTATGGCGCCGAATCTGGACTTGTGTTTGAAAAAAGAACGTGCATTGATCAATCTCCCATGTCTGGAGATTATCCTTCCGTTTTCAGAACTTTTCTACGTAGCGTAGTTCGCTAGATCACGTCGTGCACATTTTGTAAAAAAATGACTAAACAAAAAAAAAAAATCCCAGCAAAAACACATAAAAAAACTTTCTCATTAGACATGTGGAGAGATATCAAAGAGTAGACAAAATGACAATTTATTAATTTCCAGTGGATTATTATATCATGAATACAAAAGAAGCAAAATGACAGATTATTAGCATTGATATATCGACTAGAAACACTTTACAGTGGCGGCACAGTGGTTACAGTGGCTCGGAATTGAGAGTCTACCCCTACATTATCACATTGATGTTGTTCTCATTTCAGAACAAAAAAACTTACTAAAAAAAATTTATGATTTTTAGCAGTGTTTAGAGTATCATCTCTAAACCGTAAAAACAGGAATTTTCAAACAGGACAAAATTGAGCATACATTTTCAAAATCTAACGATTTTCGACTCATTGTGTGTATGTTTATATTTTTTCTTTCCTCTCAATAGTTGATTTCACATCTTGGATCTCATGTGTGTGTCTTAGAACTCCCTTCCTACATATTTTTTGCGATAAACATTGTTTATTCACAAATGCCATGAATATTCTAATAATCTTCGAATAAAAGCGATGAAAAAATTTGAAAGACGATTCTTAACATCAAATAGAATCGGACATGACGATTTTCAAGAACTTCTGTGCAAAAAATCATCCAGAAGTACAAAACAACAAAGTATGTTGGAAATTTGAATGGTCGTGCGAGAAAAGGTAAAACAACAATTCGGGTGGATCGCCTCTTTGAACGCAAACTAAGATGTGACCGAAAGGCAGAGCTTGAACAACATATGGATGTGATACATAAGAGATGATACTCTAAAAACCGCCAAATTAGTAGCTTTTTTTGTTCTGAAATGAGAACAACATCAATGTCTTCATGTAGGGGTAGACACTCAATTTTGGCCGCCACTATATTTTCGTTCTGGGTCACTTTTAAATACCTCAACTACGTGTAATGAATATGTAGTAGATATGTAATGGAGTAACGTGGAAAATTCTTAGTAGTATAATATAGCGTTGTTTTTTTCCTCCATGGATTCAACGCGCTCTATCTTTTGGTTTTATCAGATTCTAATTTGACGATGGTAGTGATTGATAATGGCATATTTCATAAATACTCGTTGCAAGATTTCTGTGCATTTAGAAAACACTATTTGTGTTATACTGATACGCTGGAAACATTAATAGGTTTATTTCATTCTAGGTATATGCGAAGATGATATTCCAAAAGATATTATTCGACTTATGACCGAAAAGAAAAATTCAATGAATTCGGCTGAAATCATTTTATCTGAATTGGAAACAAAATATTATCGACAAATGTCTGATGATACTGTTGATTCTGATCATGAACTACAACAACCTCATTTTGATTATCAACATATGGGCATGTTAATACATTATTTTTATCATCCCGAAGCATCAAGTGCTGTTGGTAATTCTACTACAACAACAAATATACCAAAGTCTATTCAATTACGTCCAGATGATGGTGAAATAACTTTTTCGGAAATAAATAAGTTTATAGCTACACATGATGAATTACAAAAACAACGTATACAAAAAACAGATTTACAACGTTCAAATAGTAAACATGAATATGAAGTACATTTACAAAATGGAACAATTGAATCGTATGTTAACTTTGATAAATATGAAAAATTATTAAGTGATAATCCTGATTTAAATCAAACTATTAAAACAATTACAGCTTTATTAGAACATGAAGGACCAGAAACATTGTTGTATGAATTTGAAAAATTAATTTAAAAATTATAGATGCTCATGTATCTTTATCTACTACTCATTTATCCTCGTACGATGTTTTCATTGTCATACAAGAAACTACAGTTGAAACTTGCATGAAAAGTTATTTTTTTAATTCAGTTTTAGAGCATGTTTTGAAAAGTTATCCAAGAGAGCTTTTTTATATTGTATTTTTATACGTGATATAGAAGAGATTTCTCTTCATTTTCTTAAATATACTTAAATATATATATATTCATCTGGTAAATATACCGAGTATACTGTTTTAGATAAGATGAATCTTAATAAGACTTGGTTTTCATTTAGCAATGTCAAGACTCTGTTTACAAACCAGTAGTTCTCTTTCTGTGGCTTAATTATTCGTTACTTTTAGTTTGTATACAAATTTATGCCATCCTTAGTGGATGCAAAACAATTTGGAACGTTTCTTCATCTCGTAGATAATTTTCTGTAACTCAGACGCATCGTCTGCTTCTAATATGCGTATTCATTTAAAACAGACATAACCACAATTGATCCTGTAACAATTTTACATTGAAGTAATTCATTACTGCAGGCAAACAGACAGAATTTTGAATATTAATTATGGGGGGCGATGACCTGATCTCGTGGATTTTAGAAACGATTGAGAATAATATCACAGATATAAGTAATCGTTAGAAAAACTCTTTTTAGGAGTTTATCCTACACATCTTTTTCTTTTGTATATTCGATTTCAACTAAACCTACAGAGAGTAAAGTCCATCGTGTGAGTCAGATCATCACTAAAATTGGCTTCTGTTAAATAACGTATATTGTTATTTCGCGAATGATGTGAAACAACTAAACGAAAGACAATATGACTCAACTGGGAACTTTCATTACGTAACAGCTCCAGTAATCGCTCTAGATGCTCAATGAGAGCATCAATACATACTTAAGACCACAATACATAAATCTGGTGATTGCTGTTAACAGCAAAGTCCTGTGCTAAGCTTTCTGGTAGGCGGTTCATGTTCAAAGCTCGAGTGACTGGGCTCAAAGGTATGATGTCTACTCTGCAACAAGACCCAAATTCAAAAATCAGTCTTGGTCATTTTGTACAGTTTTGTTGAGACTTTCAAACAAAAAAGCAACTGGTTAGTGCACATTACAAAAGTGCACTAGCTTACTGATCGACGGTCGTACCAAAATGGATGTAGTGAGAAAATTCAGTGTGTCCACTAGTGCATTTTCGATTTTGTAGGAAAATGCTTAGAAGTATCTAATGCGAAGTCGAACAGTATTTGGTCGCATCTTATTTGACACAGAAGAGTCTGCTCTGCAAATCTACATATAGAAAAAAGGAAAGAGTGAAACATAGGATGAGATCGAGAGTAGTCCTGATTACGCCTGCTTGTTGAGTCTTTACAAAACTTTAGTAAAAGTATACAAATCACCGGTAGACTATACACGTAAAAACGGATTATTACACTTCAACCATTAAATGAACTCTTAATATATGGCGTTTTTATTAATAAAATTTAATTAATTTTGTGTTACAGACTGCCAGAGATGAAAGGTTAGAGTCCCCTCCTACAAAAAAACAATTATTTTCAACAAAACTCGATTTATATGATCACCATCATGTACCCTAAAGTATGTACTTTTAGAATTTGCATTGCCTTATAATCTACCGGTGTTTGTTGTTATTTTTACTCAAGTTTTGTAGACTGATTTCGAAAAAGTTGAATTTCTTGGTAAAGAAAAAGAATTTTCAAAAAAGGATACAACTTTTTCCTCATAAGTATCGCGATCAGAATGAAGTAAAAGAAAGAATTTTATATCCAAAACCCTAGGACTATATAGGTTTGCAAAATTGACTGGCAGTCCCTTTACCATTCTACACGTGTTTTGCAGATTCTAAGTTCATTTTAGCTCCTAAAAATCCTAAAATTAGCTTTCTAGACTCAGTTTTCAATGGAAAATAACAAAACATAGTTTTGGAATTTTAAAGGACGACCAAACATGAAAATTTTGCGTATTATTCAAAAATTTCTCATTTTGTACATTTTAAAAAAATCAATATTTTAAAATTTTTTAACCAAAAAATGTCTGTTGACAATCTGAAACTTACTTAACTGTTTTATCTCGTTGAATTGACCTATATTCCTTATGTTACCATCAATAATAATGGGGACTGATTCTCTCTTTTGGTGGATACAAGTAAATGAATTTCTTTCTGTCAAAAATAGCTTATAACAAGTCTGAAATCAAGTTTTTTCCAGATAACTCGATGAGCGCTATCCAACCATGCCAAAAAACATACTATCTTTTTGAATTGTTAGCACCTTAAATTTTTAGCTATTTTTATGAAGTTGTTAAAACATTCTTGACCCCGATCCCAGCTCCGTCGGTCACATAACTACGAAAAGGCAGGATTCATACGTATCAACATGATATATACGAATAAGAGAAAGTGTATTGACTAGTTTATAAAACATCAATATTTGATGTTCTAGGTAGCAAGGATCATTTGCTTGGAGTAAAAGTATTCTAAAGTCTTGCAGGTTAACCTAAACCTACCCTAACCTAACCTAAAGGTTAGGTCAAGTTTAGGTTGCTGAAGTTGTAGGTTAGATTAGGACTAAGTTACGAAGATCGTGGATTAGGATAGATTTAGGTTATGGGAAGTTTTTAGGGGAAAATGGAGTATTAATTTTTCATGCCTGAGTACACTAGCAATTCCACTACTGGCATGCCAACTAGTAGTCCAACAAGCGAAAGGATTTTCAGTGGAAGCGAAGAGTTCTAGAAAAAAGAAGGCAAAATTTGAACAGTGATGTAGTTAATGATATGTTATTTTTATGAAATTTTAGAAAAATGTATTTCTATTGTTAAAGAGAAATAAATAAACAAGTATTTGAACAAGTGAAAAATATGTAAACAGTTAAAGTTATAAAAACTTTATAGGACAAAAAATTTCTAGGGTAGGTTAGGTTAAGTTTAGGTTGGATGAACTTTAATAGGTTAGGGTATAGGTTACAATAAACTCTTAACCTAAAGGACTCTAAAATATTCATGGCTTAGTATAAGATATTTATAATGTTGTTGTATTCATCAATCAATAACTAGAAGAAACTATTCATTCTTAACTAGACAATTGGCTGAACTATTAATGTTTAGGACGGATGACAGCGTGTTTGGTATTTCTGTTCTCATTTTTCCATCTATACACGATTTTAATCCTATTTGATGTATTTTTATATATTTGTCGAAGTTAGATTTTTTCTGAATTTTCGTCCTTCATAGGATTTCTCATGTCATTTTCCACCTTCGGATTTTGTAATAAAACAGTCAATACATATTTTTTAGAGAATTGAACAGACTATTTTTCTTAAAGTGTGTATCTTCATGATATTTTATTATATCATTCATATGTTTTCCAGTGATAATAAATATTGATGGAATAAGAGCTGTTGCATGTGATAGAACAAAAAAAGATAGGTCTTTAGTTCTCATAGCAGAAAAGTAAACATCTGATAAGGAGAACACGTCTCCTATATTTTCTCTGACAAAAAAGCTAACAAAAAAATTGTCAAGGATATTTGTTTCTTTTTTTTCTCCTTCATTATTCCGAGAAGATAACTATAGGTTGTGATTCGAAGGGTTATTGACTAAGTAACGTTTCTGTTGTTGTATTTTCACTAGTAAAATATTCTTTTTTTCTTCTGTAAATATTAAAAACTAACGTTTCTTAGAAGAAAAAAGCGTTTCACACTAAATTCGAGTAAATGCGAGACATAAAAATGTATTTGCGTTAAAATAGTGAAGCGGATGAATTAATCTGATAAACCAAAAGAGTTATCTGTTTAGAACCTTTTATTACGCAGTATAAATATGTTTGTATCATAAACATCATTGTTCAATTAAATAAGTATCAAATTCAGCTCTCTTACAATCTATAAACCTGAACAACTAAACAAGAAAAAAAATGATTAAACAATCAACACCAGGTATGCGATTGTTGCATTTTTCTCTATACATTTCTCTACTTTTCAGTTTCTTTCATGTGATAGCACCATTCTGGATTTCAATTCGTGTAGCCGTTGCTTTCATTGGTTTTTTGGGAATGGTGTGTCATTATAGTCAAAAAGTGAACATGAGTGTTGCTATTGTATGTATGGTAAATCATTCGGCGATTGAACATCATAAAAATATAATAATAGGACAAACTGAAGAAGATCTAAAATGTCCTAGAACAATTTCATCAAAAATAGTAAGTGGTACTCGATAGATAATTGATCTGTAAGATGAAAAGCGATTAGATCTATTTCTCTTCTTTTTGTTCTGTATAGGAAGGACCATTTGCTTGGAGTAAAAATATTCAAGGCTTAATATTAGGTATCTATAATTCATACTAAGGAAAATACTTACTTCAAAAAAACATTCATTTCTGTTTTAAAGGTGCATATTTTTGGGGTTATTTGATCACAGAAATTCCCGCTGGTTGGCTAGCAGCGAAATTTGGTGCTAAAAGGCTATTTGGTTATGCGATGGTCATTTCGGGTATTTTTACAATCGCAATGCCATCTGCAGCCCAAGGTCATTGGATTATATTAAGTTTATTGCGAGTGTTTGTTGGACTTCTACATGGAGTAATCTGGCCTTGTATGGCTACCATTATGGCGTAGGTGAACTAAGAACAGTCTAAGATATAGTATCAAAAAACAATCTATTTTAGTCATTGGGCTCCACCAACAGAAAGAAGTAGATTGATGGGATTTATGAATGCTGGAGCACAAATTGGAAATGTTATCACACTACCACTGGGTGCTGCTATGTGTACATGGCGCTTTATTGGAGGTTGGCCATTAATTTTCTACTTCTCAGGTAAATAAGTTTGATAAAACTGCACTTCTGTTTTCTACGTTATTGTTTATTTTCACCAGGTGGAATCGGGTTTGTATGGGGTATCGTATGGCTCTACTTTTATGCCGATAGCCCTGAAAATCAGCGATTTATATCTCTACGTGAAAAAACTTATATATTAGAGAGTACTCAAAACCAACTGGCTAGCCATAGTAAAAGTGAATTTGTACGTATCTTTTATTTTTGCAGTTGATATCTCTACTTTCGATCAATTTTAGAGTGCACCATGGCGGGCTATTATGACAACTCCGGGTATAACCTTTTTTTCATAAAAATACTTTTTGTTTTTGAATATTTGTATTTATCTGTCGTTATTCTTTGCAGCTTGTTGGGCCCTGTTCATAGCTCATACGTGCAATAATTGGGGAACATATACGTTTTTAACTAGTATACCAAAGTACATGGCAGAAGTTTTAAGATTCGATTTGAAATCTGTATGTTAGTAATTAAATATATACTAAAACAAGTCGAAACTATAAATATATACGAAAACAAGTGCTCCACCAGCTAAAAAAGGCATTTTGATGGACGATGAATGGGACACTTTGAGTGCCCTCCTCCGAGCACTTTCAAGCATAAAAATGTATCCCATCGAGAAAAGTGGCCTACTGTGGACTATTTTTAACCGTCCTATCCATTGCCTGAGGGGCACTTGTTTTTTCACAGTGTACACAATGCAATTGTGATTTTTAACTCTAGAACGGAGCTTTATCAGCGTTACCATATATCATATTTTGGATCAATATCAACCTTAGCGGTGCTGTCGCTGATTTCATTGTTCGAAAAGAAATATTAACTAGAACGCAAACGCGAAAACTTTTCAATTCTCTAGGTATTTAGTATTTTATTCAAATAATGCAAATCTCACTATTATTTTTGTATAGGGAATTTCATCCCAGCTTGTTTTGTCATTGGATTGGCTTTTGTTACATGTCAATCGAAATATGTTGGAGTAGCACTTCTTACACTTGGAATAATGTTCACGTAAGCAGTTTAAGAACATTAAACTGATTTTTTCAAAACAAAGCTTATTAATTACTTTAGAGGATGTTGTTACGGCGGAGGATTTATGATGACTGGTAAGTTGTTATTCATGCCATCTCCTCTAACTGAGGCTTCTGTATAGACTTAATCCTTGTAATATTTATTTTGTCTTTGATGGGGTTCAGAAAATGCCAGTAACGAAGAAACTTGTTTCGAGTGGCACCCCCTAAGAACGTTTTGAGTTTATAATTTTGCGTAGTGCTTCGATGACACAAGATGATGAGACAGTGAAATATTGTCTATATGATTCCGTACTCCATCTGCTGGGAATTTGATTATATACGTCGGTACTCTAGCTCTCGTGGCTGAAGTGGCAGCACCTATTCGAAATAAATGTCCAGAATAATGCAGTAGATTACAGCCTACTAAATGTAATAATCTTCTTAAATGATTAGTTAGTATACTATCAGAAAATTAGAAAATCGAACCATTTAAGGTATCGCATACTGTGATTAACAGCCGAAAAATAATTGGTTTTCTTATTGTTTTAGTTGGGTCATGTAATCGTTCTGCTGCTTTTACTAACGTACTGATAAAAAAGCTTTTGAGTACTATCTGAATGTCGCAAGGGATCTTTTAACCCGAATTTTAATGCTTGAAACCTAACCGCAGCTAACTATAAACGGATTGTGCCTGCTCTTAACTTGAGTGTTCCTGCACAATAAGCAATGAAATCTTGCAGTGAACGCTCATCAAAAAGATTATTTTTAACACTGGTGGTATCATAGATATTCAGAAACTTTTCGAACGCTTTCACTCCGGTTAAATACGATTTCTTTGTGGTATCAGAAAGTGCTACCGTTCATAATTTTGACTTCCAGCAGTCGAGAGAAATTTGAACATTATCCGCTTGTCCTGGAAAGAAAGAATTAATTATCTAAGCTATACTTCTATGTTTATTCGGTAGAAATTGGTCAGAATGGAAGAAAACTCGAACGAAGGATACAATAATGATGATAACAGCAGAATGGTTTCGTGGGTCTGTCTAGCGTAAGGAGCTAATTGTCTGCACTTGTATATTTGTCGACGTGAAAGTATATCAGGAATAGAGTTATGAATGCCAGGTATGTGTCCAGCCGTTAGATAGAAACTATGTTCCATCGAGATTAATGTCAGACGACGCATAAAGCGCATGATCAGTGGACACTGAGACGAGTAAAAGCGAGTACAAATTCGGATAAGCTGAAAGACTTAGTGAGACTAGGATCATTCTGTTTTATTGTAAAAGAATTGAGTTCTTTTCTGTCCTCCTTATACTCTTATACTGTGAGCCTGAATGTTCCTCTGGCATGATAAGTTGTACTAGAGGTACATCCTTCCCTTCCAAAATCGCCCGTCGTAGTTTTGGAGTGACATACTCGACATCTCAGAGAGATTGAGATTGTGATCCTCGGGATTTATCCTCACTACGCGCATTATGTAGCGTGTATGATCGCTTAACTGCTGTAACTGCTTTAAGAAAAAACAAAAGTATTATCTACGATTACTAAGCGACGAAAATTTATATATCAGCACAGAAATTTAAGGAGAAAACTAATGAAACAAAAATGCACGAATCGACATGTGACACTGATCGGGTCGCTGCATGAATATACATTAACACAATAGCCTTAATTACCTAAATTTACCTGGCTCTTAGATTATTACAGAGTATGCACAATATTTTAGCCAATGACATTGCACCCTCGTATGCGGGTCTGGTATTCGGAGTGTCAAATACTTTTGCCACTTTGCCAGGAATAATTAGCCCATATATTGTTGGTACCGTTACTTCGAAGGTATTTTTATTTCCTTTAAATTTATTTATACAAAAATCAGTTTACTTTACTCTGTTGCAGGATCCAAAAAATTGGCGAATTGTATTTTTTATTTGTGCTGTCATCTATTGTGTTGGAGCTGTTGTATTTTTATTTATTGGGAGTGGTGAAATTCAACGATGGGCAGTACAAACTCATCCATCAACGGAAGAAGGCGAAGCTCTTCGATCTCAAGAATCTAAGAGTAAGTTGTATATTTTTTATCAAATATTCAACATTTCAAAGATGTCTCATATGTATTTGATTATCTACTTTAGAAGATGATACAACCGAAACAAACCAAATTTGAAAAACATAACTGGTTGAATTTTCATCATGTAATCCAGTCGGAAATGTGAAACTAAGAAACGAAAGAAGAATAGTCAAGAGATGCTATTACAATTGAAAGAACCGGGAGTCTTCTCCTTCCAAAATTTGATCTAGTTACAGTATTCCATAGGGTACAGAATCACCATACCCTTAGTTTATCTATATCCTTACTAGAAGGATAAATGAACAATCTATGCATTTTTTAACATTTTGACCATTGTGATCAACTTCATTTTAGGTTAGACAAATTCTTTTACTTTCTAATTTTTCACTTTTGTTTTTCATGTATTTTGTAAGATGTTAAAAATTACAGCATCCACCCTACAAATAACTGTGATTGATGATTGTGTAATTAAAAGAAAAAAGATTTTAAAAACCCATCGACGCAAAACCTGTACTATAAAATAGGTCGTTTTCCTTCCTTTCCTTGATGTTATGCATCTAATCTATTATATCTTCGGATATACAGATCGTAAGCTACTTTATTGAGACTGAATTTAAAATGACACTAATGTTAGAGAGTTAGAAAGTAAAATGTGCAACACTATGGTGTCATTTATCATTGCGACAGCACGAACTATATATCAGTCATTAAAGACAAGCCACGACCTAATGTGCTCAATCGATCATCTCAGATTTCTTCCAAAGCAGGGGGGGGGCTTCTTTAGAACAAACATTTTCATGAATTTTGGCGAAAACCGAAGATCCTAAAGTTGTCGCGTTGCTGAGATATTCAATTTTGACGAAAAGCCCCAAAAACCGAATGTTCCGCCATCTTGAAAAATTATCACCTAAACTACGTGTAACTTCGTAATGACATATGACTTAAACTAATCAACTTTATCATAAATACTAGATGGTGTTTACTACAAATTCACACAACCGCGAGCTCCGGACATGTTTTTGTTCTTTTACAGTAGATGACGATGTGAGAGCCCAAATCATCGATCTGTACATTTTGGAGAAGGATTATCTCCCGAAAAATGGTGCGAACTTCTTACCCCCTATGGTTTTGCTGGAGTACCCACCAAGTGTACTATCATGAACCATGGTGGGATTTTTGGGGATTTTTTAAACTGGTGGGAAACTAAGTGAGGTTTCTAGAAAACCAATACATGAATTTTTCCAATTGGATTTATGATTTTCAAATCAACCATTTTGTAGAGCATATTAAGTTACACATGTCAAGCTATTTTTATACCTATTCGATTAGTTTTGATGGAATCAGAAATTTTTAGTTCAAGTATTGATTAAAAGGATACATATGTGCGTGTGTGGAAATACTCTAGTCTTTGACAAATTTAAAACTTAGTTAAAACTAATCGAATAGGTATAAAAATAGCTCGACATGTGTAACTTAATATGCTCTACGATTGAGCACATTAGATCGTGGCTTGTTTTTGACTCATATATGCTATTAATTTCTAGTGAACAATCATAAGCATAAGAATAGCGGTTTGGTCTCCAAGATTTTCGATAAGTGCCTCTAAAACTGCTCATAAAACCAACATGTTAGACTATTTACTTCAGAAAAGTATTGTGCTGAAAAGCACAATACTTTCGAATTCTTCGAAAAATAAGACACATGATAAAACCAATAATCAACAAATTATCTATAGTGTGCACCAGCATCTTTTCGTTATTTGAACTGTGTCCAAAAATTTTCATATTCAATAAAATTATCTTCGTCAATTGGTAAATCTTTTATCATTTCTTTCATTTCGATTTCTGATAATGGTTCACCTAGTGTTAACATTGCATTTTTAAACATTTCCATATTGATCAGTCCTGCGTTAGATAAAACGATTAAAATATTAGATGTGTTGAGTAGGAGTAAACATCTGTCGTATTATATTAAGAACTGGATGATGATTTTTCAATAGTCTGTCCTGCAACCACAAAATAACTACATTATAAACTGCATACCGTGATGATTGACATCAAATGTTAAGAACGCTTTTTGTATCTCCCCCGTTGTATACTTTGTACAGCTAACTTTACTCATTATTTCCAGAAACCTAAAATAGCGACTATCACAAAAAATGAGTACCGTCACCGGGAGAGAAGGAAGACAGTATACCATAAATAGTCAACTTGATGATCATCAATTAAGTCTGTGACAATACGATCTAAATCTACTTCGGTGGCTGTGAAACCTAGTGCTCGAATCAAAAATTTGACATCATCAACGCTTATTTTCCCGTCAGAGTCTTCGTCTAACAGTAAAAATGCTTCTTTGTATCGTATTTCATCTGTTTCCGATATTGGTCTTGCTATTTTTGTGTGAATGGTGGACATTTCTAGAAAATGAAGACCACAATGTTTGCTTAAGAGATGTGCACAGCTAAAGCATTCGGTACTCGTACCCAACCCGACTTTCAGAACTCCGCCCGTAGCCGATACTTATCCATCGAGCGGGGGACTCGCCGGGCTTAGACATCTACGCCCCCACTTTTTCGAACCCGTTATCCATGCCCAAGCTCATACCCGTGAAAAGATTTTAAAAAAAGCTATTCCCCGCCTATGAGTACGCATGGACACGGGTATGGCCGTAGATATCCGTTCCTAACAAGACTGGTTAGTGGCGAAGTTCTTTTATTAGCAGTTGATTAATTAGATAAAAGAAAATAAGTAATAGAACACTGCTGAAAACAACATGTTTGTTGCATTAAAATATAAACAAATTTTTACATAAGTTGTCGATTATAGTGCATGGTCATCAGTAGTGACAATCTGGAGGAACCGAGTTTTACGAAAGCTAGGATTTTGAGACTGGCTTCGCCTAATGTTAAAAAATTCACAATTACCTCAAAAAAATCAGAGCGAATTGAAAAACTTCATGATATATAGTGTTTAGGCTATCCTGTATCTTACAAAACGCCATGATTTTTCGATGTAAAAAATGTAAAAATCTTTTGACAACATGATTTTCAATTTGTTTACTCAATTTCATTACGAACACGTTTCGCAGAAAGAAACCATGCTCATCGACAAAAATTAAAAAATACGCGCCCGCGCCCATGCCTATTACTAAAAGTTTTTGGCTTATACCCATCGGCATGGGCTCGTATGGATAATGGCAATGGGCATGACCGCAGATGTCTAGTCGGGTTGTCCATCTCTAGTTTGCTTTCAATTTAAAACTAAGTCGAGTATTCTTTAAGCTTTTTTCATTTCATTTATTTCTACATTATATTTATATTGTCTTCACAAAATTCTGTTCCTACAATTCGCTTTAATTGCTTTGTGAAGAACGTGGCACGGAAAATGATCAAACACAGAAAGCAATGAGAAAAGCTAAAACCTGCTGACTCAAAAACAATTGAGATCTTTTATGAGAAACTTGATTCAAAAAACCGTTGACAAGGAACAGCCTTTTCGGTGAATTAAAAAACTATGCGTGGTAAGTTTTAGTTCCTTTGGCATGTATAGCATTCTGCCTAACGTATTTTCAACTACAGGAAAAAGTTTTCGTAGACAGAAACAGATGTCATCAGCTCCTGAACCTCTAGCAGTTTCATACTACTCATGGCCGTATTCCATTTTCATTCGCTAAAGCACATACGGATTGACATGAGAGTGAAAGAGAGTTAATGATAACCAAAAGACATCCTGACACAACGCATACTTCAAAGCTATTAGGTTCTAAGCCAGCGCCGATAAGTTACTAGCTTAAGCCGCATGTACGTTTCATCCCATCACAATTCAATTTCGTGAAAATTTGATTCGTCTACAAAAAGTTTTAAAAGTAAAACACTCATCGAACTGGCAAAAAGCAAAACTGAGATAAAATGAGCCATTAATATGGCTTTATGACTATGTGCCTCACTCAACCCGTCCAGTATCAATAATATACTTGTAGCATACAATATAACGAGTGAAAGAATAAATGACCCTCTTTCTATAATTTGCATCACTTTTTCATTTATGATCGCGTAGACTAAACTTTTGAAAGATTTGCTATTTCATCTCTACAAATACAAAAAACACGTCGAACATTTTTTTATATACTATAAAAATAAAAAAATTTACAGGAAATTTTGAGATATAACAAAGAGAAGTTAGACATTTTGTAGCTCTTGAAAAGCTTTATCTGCTGGTTATATTTATAACTTTTCATAATCAAAAGTGGTTGAAGTGAAGATTTTTTTCTACTGACGATTTTGTCAAAAATCGTCCCTTTTGAAACTGCAGTTCAGTGTTTTCCATAGTAGTTTTGGTGAGGGGTGGCGAGCCTCCTGAGTAACTCAGTTACTCAGGAAAAAATATTAGTCATGCAGTTACTCAGGTGTATAAGAGCGAGTTTCTCAACTTAAATTTCTGAGTAAGTCAAAATTTTTTGAGTAACTGTATCCAAACGAGGGGATGGTTTGCCACCCTAATCGATAACGCTGCTGCAGTTTAGGGGCAGTTGGAAAATTTTTGTAACTCATCCAGAATCAAACATTTTGAAGTCGAGTTTGTTTTATCAATTCATTCTCCTATAACATCCGAACAGAGGAAGTTCAATAGCTCTGTTTCTTCGTGTGCCAAGACGAAAAAGTCAAATCTGCTCGTTTTCTGGCGAATTTTTGATTAATTCGGCTGTTGTGCCAGAAAACACGTTCAAAGCTAAAGCCACTAGACACGAAAAGAAAGACGACATTTCGAAGCATCTACTTTAATTCAATTTGCATAACAAGGATTCCAAAGGAGGGAAACTCATTACATTAAAAGAATTCATTTAAGGAAAATTTGTTAGGATAAAAAATAAATTTTTCTTCTCCTAAGCTTTATTTTGAAACCCCCAAATTTTCTTTTTAATAAGTAGCTTTGTGGATCTAGATTCATGTCAAAAACCGTCTTAATTTCAAAATCCACATATCCGAAGATACAAAAATATCTGCTTTAGAAACGATAGCCTAGTTATCGAACTTCATTATTCAGTAACAAAACTTGAAATATACTGACTTTCACTAGTTGGAGAAACGAACGATTGGATGCTCATTTTGCGTCACTTCACTATGTACATGTGTTGAATTTTTATTTTTATTCTTGTGTTTTAGATGGACATGAACTACAATTATGGTCCAAATTATGAACAAGATGTATTAGAGCCCGAATTTGATAGTGATCCTGATCTTCAGTTGTCGGATTCTGAACTTTCATGGCAGTCTGTAACAGATGTTGATAGTATGTCACTGGCCAATCATTGGAGAGGATGGAAAGGTCAACCAGTTACATTCGGCAATCAACATTGTTCTACTAAAGAAGGTAAATAAAATATTTTTTAACACAAGTATTCTATTTGAAAACTATTTTTTTGTATTTTAGATGCCATACCATCATTGGTAGATTTAAGCGCAAAAACAATTGCTCGTACAATTCCATTTGAACTTGTTGATCGTTTCATTCAACGTAGTAATCAACCAGTTGAGGAAAGTTTACAATTAAAAATTGCTTACTGGAGTTTTCCAGAAAATGTAGAAAATATTAGGTAAATGGAAAAGTATATTTTAGAATTATGAAGCATTTAATAAGTGTTTTATGACATTTTAGATTATATACATGTGTTGCTAACGGAAGCACCGATGAATTTGTTAAAGCTGAAACTTTATATCAGTCAAAATGTGTGCGAAATGTGCTGCAAATCGGTATGTATTCATCTTAGAACACCTCATTATTTATTTATATACAAATATGTAATCTACTTTAGGTTTTCATTTGAGTGCCGATGTGCAAGAAATGACTACTGCTACTCATGTAAAAACTTCTAATCAATGCTATAATGTCTCGATTGTGTTTGATAGAAAAAAAATAACATTGTGTCACTGTACTTGTACAAATCCAGGTCCTTGGTGTTCTCATATAGTAGCTGTTTGCTTATATCGAATTTATCAAGTATATATAAAAATTCATTTATTGCTTAAGAAAAATAAGATATTTACGAACTATTTGCTTTTTTTTAATTAAGCCACAAAATGTTTGTTTACGAGCACCTGTATCAGAATCATTATCAAGATTGAAAATTGATCAATTGAGAAAGTTTGCACAATATCTGATTTGTGAGTTACCACAACAGGTATGCACATTTATCTTTGTCTTTATCATTTTATACATCTCCTTTATCTGGCATTTTATAGATATTACCAACCGCTCAACGCTTATTAGATGATCTGTTAAGTGATAATCCTACAAAAATCAATACGTTACAGGGAGCACCAGTAAGAAACAAATAAAGAAAAATAATTTTGATGTTCTCGTACAATCTTTTTTTTCACAGGATCCAACTGCCGGTCCATCAACATCTGATATAAGCGTATGGTATTTAGATGAAACAATTTTACAAGAAAATATAAGTAAAACATTACATCGTTTTTGTCAACCAACTCCGCAAGTCGTTGGGTAAATTCTACCATATAAATTCTTAATACAGTGTCTATATCTATTCTCTATTTTTGGCAGTGATGTGACCTATTTGACAAGTCCATCAATTCCAGCTGCTGCTGAATACTCAAGTTTATTGAGACCATTGCGTGGTAAAGAACCAGAAGGAATGTGGAATTTGCTGCAGATTATTGCGGAAATGCTTGCTAGACATGATCAAAATGGAATTCAATTATTAGAAATATTAACTAAACAGTGTTTAGCACAAGAACAAGTACGGATTCTTCATAAAAATTACTTTTTTTTGCTTATTCATTGTTTATACGAAATAATTTAGATTATGCAATGGTGGTTTACAACAAAAGTATCCAATGTCTATAATGAACGTGGTACAACTGGTCTTCGAAATCATAATGCCTTAATGGTACAACAAGCAAGCGCTTCATTGTGTGATGAAATTGTTCATATATGGCGTTTAATATCTCTAAATCCTTTATTAAATATCGATGACAGAAACAATATTTATACGAAACTGTGTAACTGGCATATAAATCTTATCGAAAAAATATGTAAACAAAAAACAACAACTACAAATATATCAACGACCACAAATGGTTTACAAACAACGACGAATAATTACCCTTGTCTTTTAACAGCCACAACAGCGAATGGCGATCGTTCAATGAATCAAAAACGACGTGACATTGATATATTTTCCGGTTTTCTTCCAGCTATTGAAGTTGCACAAATAACATGGTATGATTTTCCCAATATAAACCAGATTAACGTAGAACAAAATGAGGATGAAAGTGTCACAGCTTGGAATAAATATGGAATGTCATATGATCAAGCATTAACAACAGCTTATAAATATATTGCACAACAAACATCGTCAACAACAGCTAGTGTACATCCACTGTTTAATGAAAATAAAGATCCAATTGTAGAACAGCAACAAATACTACCAGCAGATGAAATAGGTGATTCAGAAGCCAATAATAATGAAAAACAAGAGCAAAAGCTAAACCGAAATTCATCCACTGAAAATAATTGCGATAATGGTAGTGATACAGACTCGGGAGGTGAATCGGGTGATAATGATGCAGATGGACAAAATGATCAAAGCAGTGACGAATATAAAATTTATTTTGCTGATCCCATATCATCACAATCAGCAACGATAAATAAAACTTCTTCATCTTTATCAAATATTCATACTGGTACAACCACACAACATTCGCCATTAACATACGAATTTATAACATTGAAAAAAATTAATGATCCATTAGAGGTATACTTTTCTTAACAATGAAACTAGCAAGAAGATATAGAATTGTAATTTTTGATCTAAACAACTTTGTTTCATAGCTTTGTAGATAGTTTACGTGTAGATAGGCACTTTTATGCATGTCTTGATCTTTTATCAATGATCTGCAATTCTTTTCATTTAGATTGCCTTTGCTCAATGTGAAGCGTTACGTGTTCATGGTTTTTCTAATGAAGCATACAAACTAGCTGAACAACTTGCGAAGCATCTACTTACAACCAACGATTGGCTTCATCCACCTCGTCCGCCATCATCATCATCGGCCCGGAGAGGTATGAATTCCATATTTGTCTCTTAAAAAGAAAATTTTTATCTTTCATTTTCTAGGCCATTTTGCCGTATCTGATTATTTTACATCCCCCATAGCACGTTGTGGTTTTCTTTGTTCAATTTTAACTGAATCTCCGAAACATCAACAGATTGCATTTCAGATTGGGCTATGTGGACTCGAAGTGGGACGTTCACCTTCAACAACAAAAGCACTTGAAGTGAGTTTATCACGTTCTTTCTCTTAGTATGAATAACCAAATCATTTTTTTTAAAATTTAGATTCGTCTTTTAAACTGCGAACAAGAAATATGTCATGAATTAAAAAAAATCACATTAGGTCCAAATGAAATAAATATGTTAAGGGATCGTGCAGAGAAAATACGTAACGGTATCACGTATACACGCGGTAATGCTCTATTACCATTAAGCTTAGCCACTTATATATTCGAAACATTACGAACATTGAGTTTATCTCGGAGTGGTAAAGCACAAACTACACAACAACAGCAACAATTTAGCTATACATCGTGTAGTAGTGATACCATACAACAGAATTATTTTACTTCTTTTGATAATCATTTGACATCGTCTCCAATGAATGTCATTCAACAACAAATAAGTACTTGTGTAAATGATAATGATGAATTACTTGGTTTTGATGCAGCTATCTCCGCTTTGGGATTAAAAACTTACGTTTCTGAAGGTATTTGACATTTATCTAATACTCAGCGTAAAAAAAAATACTATCTATTTTATTTTCATTTTTATTTAGGCCAAAATCCAATATTATGCGAAGGTATTCGTCGTCAACGTAGCGATTTAGCTTTGAATCTATTGACGTTATACAAAGATGATCAAACACGTTTAATAAAAATCTTAGAAAAATTACTCGATCGTGATATACATATACTGTTTAAAAATCCTAATATGAATCCTTTTAATATTGGTTCAAAAAAATTGCATACACAATCGACAACAATATCTTCGGGTACCACCTCTTCCGTTAATTTGGAACAAAATCATGATAGTACAAACAGTTTTGATGATGCAACATCAAATCGTCTGGAGTATAAAAAAACTTTAGCAACTGCTGAAATTGATAGTTCTGGTCTCGACGAAAGTGAAGGCGAAAATTTTGATCAAAAAGCTTGGGAAGCTAAATTTCGCTGTCTAAACTTGAAAAATAGTTCAAAAAGAATATCAAACGGTAAATGGAAAATTCATTATTTATTAAGGTGTACGAAAGAATCTCTTGGATTGAATTTACTTTTCTTTGAAGCTGTACCGCTGACAGCAGAGCTTTCGGGAGGCTATAAGACTCGAATAGACGAGATGGTAAAGGATAATCAGTTTTTTCAGAGCATTTTCTGACTAAGTTTTCTTATTTTCGTTCCTAAAAATGCAATTTCTTTATTAGGAATCAATTTTTATATAATGTTTCTGATTTAAACTTCAATCAACGCCTGTTAGATTGAATGAAATAAAATCCATCTGAAGCCGGTTTGTTCGATGCTGCTTTATGTCTTATACTAAACTGTAGGTATTTCAGTACAGCGATATTTTGAGACTGTCCTTTTGCATTTCTGCAATTTTTTCACTAGTGTTTTAGCGTTTTAATTTTCTTTGTTTTTCTTCTAGGTTTTACCAGTATCGACAGTAGTGCGCCAGAAACGAATTCAAGTGATAATTCACCAACAATATCACGTCGTAGCATACGTGTTTCCTCGAAAGTTAATGCTGATTCGGAAAGTGACAGTGAGAAAGATAACATACATCGAAATGGTAATAGAACTCGCTTAGTATCCAGATTGATCTATTCTTAATTTCTTTACTTTTTAGCATGCAATGAATCGCCTGCACGATCTATCACACACACCGATTTAACTCCCACAATGAATGACACTTCACAAACTTCTTACACTCCAACGTTTTGTCCCACAATAATGGTTGATCCAAACACTACCTACACGAAGAAAATGCTAACATCGAGCACGTCAGTGAAATCAAAACATAAAACTCGTTCACCCTGTATACCAAATCAACCATCGGAAGCATTGTCTCATTTTATGTTTGAGTTAGCTAAAACACTTGTACAACGAGCAGGGGGAACAACATCGACATCTCTCTTTCAAAATACTCCACATATCACTACGCCACCACATCGAAATTTACACTTGTGCGCATTTACAATCGCTCTTTATGCATTAGGTGTTAATAATCATGTACATCCAAATTGGATGGTTCGAACATACAGCAGCCTAGTATCATGGATAACGAGTACAGCAGTTGACATTGGTTTACAAGCAATTTTGATACTTATCGAATGTTGGGAAAGTCATTTGACGCCATTAGAATGTGCAACAGCATCTGATAAAGCGTCGAGAGGACGAGACAAAGCCTGTGTGCGAGCTGCAGCTGAACTAGCCTTGTGTAGTTTACAGTATGCACATGCTCTCAATCCAGCTGAAATTCGTCAGTCATTGGCACAATGTAAAGAACAAAATGGCGATATGCTAGAACGAGCGTGTCTAACAATTGAAAATGCGAGTAAAGATGGTAGCGTTTATTTAGAAGTTTTGTTTGATGTAGCAAAACGTTGGTATGAAATGTATTTTGATGTTACTGGTGATCCATTAACCAATGATGAAGATACACAAACACCAACATCGTCAAATTATTGTTTTAATAATCGTAACAACAACGATAATTCATCTTTATCAACATCTTCTTCAACAATAACTCTTACGAATAACAATAACAATATCAATCACGCTGCACAACAAAATTACAGCTCACCGGTAGATTTGTACAATACAGTTGATATTTTATCATCATATCCGATATATCCATCAGCCTCATTACAAAATAATTATACCTATCACAATTCAAATAATCATACAAATAATTACATTTACCAATCTACATCGGTACCACCACCACCTCTATCAGGTCCACTTAATTATCATTCATATCCTCATTTTCCATTTGTCCCAGTTCCAATTCATTTTTCATCCCAACCGCAACCAACGATCACAAATACGTATTTAACAGCTCCTTTCTTACCTACGACGGTATTTCACCAACAAACATCCGCACAGTCATTATCCCAATCTCCCTACAATCATGCTCATCCTATTTTTGTTACCACACAACAACAACAACAACAACAACAGCAGCAATCAGCCACGTTTCCCGTTCACACATCTTATTCAACAAATCAGATACCTATTCAAATTTATTCAAATCTTCACCATCATCCGCAACAACAACAACAAACTATTTCTCCTATATTACTCAGTCAACCATCAAATTCATATCCGAATAATAATCTTCGATCCACTCCTATCACTCAAATAAATACAGTTGACCAACAACCAGCCATTGTTACATCTCCACTCACATTTACCCCTGCCATAAACAATACTAACACTGCTCCTGCAGCTTCAGAAGTAAGAAAAACTTTTAGAGTTTGTTCAATTCGTGATTATGTTTATTTTTCCTAGCATATCTCCAATCACCGACGTTATCTTGTAAATGCATTTCGTGTTGGCATGTTGGCCATGAGCACTTTAGCTCGTCGTTCGGTGGACGAACGGCGCGGAGAATCAAATAGTCCTACACCACGTCATGGAGAAGATGTTAAATGGTTATTAAAAGTTGCACTCAAGTTAGGTAAGTAAATAAATTATTTTTATCAAATTATGTGCTCATCATAATTATTACCGTTTATTTTAGGAAATTCTGAATTACAAGATTTTGTTAATAGTGCCACAGCATCCATAATTAATCCTTATCTTCTTCAAGCATTAGCATTTAGTGTAGCCTATAATTTATCTCAAACTCAAATAGGTTCAACACAAATGTTACGTTCACCATTTCTTCAACCGTTAATGCAAAAATGTTTAAATAGTTATACACGTTGTGTTCATCAACGTATGGCCCATTTAACAACCAATAATGATATTGAAGAAATAAGTTCTTTAATGAAAAATGCACGATCAGCATTTCTATTAATGGTAAATTGTTAAATTTATTCAAAACTTCAAATGATGACTGATAGTTTATCTCATTTTTTTTTGTTTAGGGAAATAATCATGGTTATAACGATTTAATTAATTTTGTGAAAGGATCTAAAAAATGTAAAAAGGATGTATTTTTAAAAATATGGGCAGCTATTTCAAATTAATGTGTTTATTTTTTTCAAATTATGGAACCAACACAAGTTTCAGAATTTCTTTTCATCGAGTATATGATCATCTATACTATTTTCTACTACTATAGTCATTATTGCTATCAATATCCACAAACTTAATTAAATAGACATTTTATTTTATTTTATTTATCTTCATTGTCTCTCTGTTATTCTCTAATAATGAAAGACATAAGTCGTTTATTGATTCTTTGGTATTCAAAAGCCTTTGTGTCAAAATATTAGTCTGATACGCAATCTGTTTAGAATGAATGTCCAAGATAGCTTAGCATACTTTATTTGCGAGCTATGCTTTTCAGATAACAGATTTTTTCTTAATATCATTAGAAATCTGTCGATCTTACATTGTTAATACGTTTAGTTGTATTTTTTTTCCTCACTAGGCTTCTTTTGATGGTTAGTTGCTGTTTTCTTTTCAAGCTCGTATCAGTGTGATATCAAAAACTTTTTTCATTTGTTTTTTTTGTTCTGTGCTAATATTACTTTGTTGTTCTAAATGTTTTGCTCCTCGCTTTTCAACTTCTCAACATCATATTTTGGAATTATCTGTTGTGTTTTGGTGTTTTCTTTTTGTACGACCGTTTTATTATTCTCTTATTTTAGTTTCTATTTTTGTGCCATAGTTCATTTATTGTCTTAATTAGAAAATATGTTACGCTTCGATATAGGATACTTGTAAAATTCTAATCGAAAATCGTTAACACTTTCGTTTATCGATTTTTCTGTGTAATTCTTCTTTTTTTTTTGTTTTGTTTGTGATTGTATGTATATTTGTGAAAGTTCTGACTGTTTAGTTTTTATTTTTCCTTTGGCCCAGCTAGGTTAGCTTTTTCGATTTTTTATTTTCTTGTTCTTGCTTTTTTAATGTGTATTTTGTTGTTGTTGTTGTTGTTGGTCATGTATGCTTGGATCTCTTAATATTTTAACAATTTATGTACGTAAACAAAAAAAGAAGATTTGGACTACGTATTCGTAGTTGGAAATAAAAACGAGTTATGAATCTTTTGTAGTAAACCTTTCTACAAAAAATTTACTATGGTACTTTGAATCTAAAGTTATCGACTTCTAGCATCTAATTCATCTTATAATTTGTCTGTAATAGATCTACAGTTCAAAATACTCAAAAATACTCAAAACTATAGTGCTCTGGACAAGTGAGAGCGTCTCTGTAAATCAGGAACTATAATAGGTAACAACTTCGAATTTTGTTTGGCCATTACTTTCACTAAATGCTAATTGTTTTACGTGTTATTTATTGGATTATAACAATTTTATCTTTTATTAGTAAAATGTTCACAATTCTTGATCCAAGGCACAGTGGGTATTCAGATGGATAGCAAAAAAGGCTAGGATTTACAGGCTAGGAATAACAATTTTTTAGCTCTTTTGGAACAATCAGAAAAATGATTCGAAATAATTTCGCTGAAATCAATATGAACAGCAAAAAACTGATTAACGGAAAATATCTTTATCCTACTAAAAGTATTTCTAATTAATATGAATCACATATTCAGAATCAGTTCGTCAAACTGCATCAAACCCTGTACAAGACTAGTATTTTAGAAAACAACTTTTTTGATCTTGTCCTCGTCAGCTATTTTCCAAAAAGAATTTTTTATTTAATCGATCATTGGACAAACGAGTTACAGTATTCAAGAAAAGAAAAGAGTTTATTGCGAAAACAAACGTCATATTCGCTTAACAAGCCAAAAATGCCTTCATGGAGAATGAAGAGCTTATTTTGTTATCAAAATGTAGTCATGGCTCTGGTCTATGTATATGAGATGAATTTAAGACGTTGACTGTTATTAGTTACTGAAAGATAGCTATGTAATGGCCAATTTGGGCTACTGTTCGAAAAAAACTCGTGACTCAGTCTAGAAGCATAAATCGGACTCAAAAAATTGTTCTTTTGTTTTTATAAGACCGTCGACTCAATTTTCATACTATCAATCCAAATTAAAAGCCAGTTTTGTCGAAAGACGTCTTCATTCTTTCTGTATAGCTTTAACCGAAGATTTGGTGCTGAAAAATTAGAAAAAATAGTAAAATATGGAACAACAAGTATGCAGAGGTTGTGACAATCAACTACTGGAGTTCTATCGTGTCTTTTTATCAAATTAATTGCTGTGCAATGGTTGTAATTTATTTCACATTCAACGTTAATGAAACGTGATCGAGTATGATTTTAGATTTTCTTTCTATAATGTTTGTAGCTTGTTTTATTTTATGTGTTTTAGGTAAGGAACATGATATTGTTCCAACGCCATTTAATTGATTCATCGTATTCACTTAGATGCAGTTAGAGACAATTCGGCATTAATGCAATATGTTTCAGGATAAGAAAGACATACAAAACAACAAAAGTATTCGGCAAAAAATTGGTTGAATAACTACTATTCATGAAAAGTATCGTTAAAAAGTGAAACCGCAACATTGTTGATGATGTATATTCAGTGTCAGTCTATTATCTAACATGTATTAATAGACATTTGAATAACACAACTGAGTGACATGGATTTTTAAAAAGTCAACGATACCGAAGTTATATAGAGAAACACCGTTGAATAGTATATGGCAAGTAAAGGATGGTGTACTCGATCAAGAAGTTGGCTCGCTTATTTTTAGTTTTTTTCGGAAGACAACAGTAATATCATTTGTTTGGATATTATTTGTTCAATGAAGAGATTATTGAAAACCTTACAATCCTTGTTAGCCTCAGATCCTTGTTGAATCAGAAAGCCGTCCATTTGAATTTAAAACTTTTAATAAATTTGCGAAAGTGCTACCGCTCCCCTCCCTCCTCCAACTGCTGATTTTTCTGCTGTTTTTGCTTTCATCAAAAAATAGTTTTCGATGATATTATTTGACACGTTTCATTATTGATTAAATTACATGCTTTAAATTAGTTCTTTTTCATACTTATGGCATTATCTCCTATCTCTGCAACTGCTGTCATCTGCAATTTTTGTTTGTATTAAATTTTATTCGTTAGTATTTGTACCAGCAGTTTGTTTTCTCTGTTCTAGTTGTGATATCTATATATTATTTTTCTGATAAAATTTAGTGAACTACTTCATAAATGATGAAATTTGAGTGTAAATTTAACAGATTTCAAGTCCTCAAAATTTGTCATGTATGATAACTTCATGTTTGACAAATAACGGTTACCTTTTTCTTCTTTTTATCACCTTCACTGGGAAAAATTATTGATTATTACTAGAAAATAAGCCACTTGGTAAACCAACCGTATTATAAAAGATTTTGATGCAAGATATAAGATAAGCACGAAAAAATGTGGTGGCATCAGGAATCGCAAAGAAAGAAATGTTAAGCAGAAGTTGAAATAAAACTTCCCTATGTCGTCAGAATCGGAAAGAAATCGTCGATTAAACGTACTTGAGTAACTTGTGCTGGCGTTGTATGCTCGTTATCCGATATATAAAATTCTTATAGCTTTTTTAGTGTTGAATGGATCTGTCTAAAACTGTTGTGCAATACTCATCTCGGTTATGCTCACTACTATAAAAAAATCCGCTTAAAATCTCCGTTCCTGAGATATAAGCGTTTTACTAAGCGAAAGCGTGATTTTGATATCAAACATCTCTAAACTTGGTTCTTGAGAAAAATCTGTAGCAAACAGTTTACTCTTTCAGAGTATAACTATGAATTTATTATATATTCACAGTTATTAGGTTATTGTACGTCAATAATAGCTTTACACACAGAATAGCGTTTTTTCGTATCGCGAGATTGAAGGGTTATATAGTAAGTTAGCCAGTTCTCGCCAAAAACTCTATCCAAAAAGCGCAAAACATAGCCAAGACAAGTGCCTTGATATTCTTAATATGTGATAAAAATTTTAGCTTAGGTAGTTTGGCCAGTCGGAAGAAAACTACGTTTTACTGTCAAAAAGGCCTAAATATAACTTATTATACACCATTCAATTCACCTTCGCGAGAGCTATCTACTGGTGTGCGTGTTATAAGCCTTCGAAACGTTTTTTGACTCTGTATTAGATAGGAAAGATGAGAAAATCAAGACTCCAAGCGTTTTTTATGCTATGCTCGTGCTGTTTGTCGGCTTAGATGTTTATAACGTTTGCTAGTGCCTCCTAAATCAACAAACCGTTATAGAACAAAAGAAATATATGATTTCCAATAAGCATGGTTTGAAAATAGCATGTAGTAAAAGAAAAACAAATAGAACATAATCAAAAGATATTATCCAAACCTAAATTTTACTAAACAACAGAACGAACTTGATTTGTACAACCAAAATCGCATTTTTTGTGAGTACTATAGTGACACTTAGAAGATAGTGGTCGGGGTGTATGTCTATCGATTCTCCTTCTCAAGTTCTGTCAATTCGTGTATTTTCGTTTACTCTTATTTTCTTATCAGAGAAGCGGATTTTTACGGATTTCGAAAAAATTTTAATATCTAGAGAAACCAAATGGTGACAATCGGGAAAATAGCATATTTATTGGTAATCGATAGCGCTCTACTCAGACTTTCATCGTTTAAAACCATTTTTCTCAGAAGTTTTTTTTGATCAAGTGTACAATGGTAGCGTAATTCACTCAATTAATCAGCCGATTAATCGTGCGGTTAATCGCTATTTTGAGAAAAAACCGTCGATAAATTTCGATTTGCTAAATTGAGTGGTTCGACTAAGTTTACTTAATAAGGTCACACACGACATGTTTGGAAAGGTTAAGAAGTACCATCTGAAGGTGACCTAACAGGACTTTTTGTATTAGTGAACGTAAACAGGTTTTGCTAGTTTGTAAAATTTGATAGATAGACATTAGAAAGAAAAATGTGTTTCTCGACCGAGAGTGGAATCTGAGTGTTATTGGTTGTTTGATCAACTCTATACATTAGAACTATGAAGCACTCTAATCACCTCTATTCTTCTCACTGAATAATTTTAACTATCAAACTCTTACGGAGCGCTTTTAACGAACAATCTACAACTGTCCGTCCTCTCAGGAGGAGTTTAATTGCCTGTTATATGTTGTTAATTTGTAGCTGACAGGTGCTTTCGGAATTAAAACATAAAATGTTGAAGACCACAGGGCAAAGTGCTGATCTAGCAAACCAGTGTCACTCGTATTCGATATCTGATCGATTTATATGCTTTTCTGTCTAAAGTTTTTCTATCAGATTTCATACAGTCGTAAAAACTAAGCATGGCCATTGATCTTCGGATAATGTTTATATTTATAATTTAGAACACCGACTAATATCTAATCTCTACTCTAAAAAGGTGTTGTTCATGTCGTCCGAATATACTCAACTCAACCGACATCATTTTAACGAAGAAGCACATAAATACGATCATCACCATGCGGCAAATGATCTTGCAGCTCTGTGTTCAGCGGCGATGCTCAGTGTGCATGATGTCAATTGGAACTCAAAATCAACTCGTGTTCTAGATTTTGCGTGCGGCACCGGTCTCATCACACGCAATTTACAAGATCACGTGTCGAAAATTCTTGGTGTTGATATTTCGGAAAAAATGATAGAAATATATAATAAAAAATTCGAAAACAACGATAATATCCATGGAATATGCACAGATATCCTTTCATCCGATTTCAATGATGAAATATCGACCGACTTCGATGTCATTGTCATCGCAAATGCATTGCATCATCTTGGTGATCCAAAGGGTGTGCTGTTGAAACTTTCGTCATATTTAAAACCTGGTGGACATGTTATTGTTCTTGACTTTTTTAATTGTAAAGAAACGCATGAAGGACGAAGTCAACTTTTTCCAAAACACGCTGATCACGCATCGTGTATGGCCAGTCATATACATGGATTCACACCAGAGCAATTTGAAGATATGTTCAAGAGTATTGGCTTGAGTGAAGTGGTTACTGATACTAGTTCGTGGCAATATGAATTTGAGAAAGACGGTGAAAAGTTTTATATGAAATACATTCTCGGGCATGGCAAAAAGTAATGTCTGCTGCTTAACTTTTTCTATTAAAAACTTTTGTGATTCTTGATTAGGCATATGTACGTACTTTTAACAAATATAGTTTCAAACACGACTTCCAATTAAAACTATGTATATAAAAAGAGGATCCTGAGCAAATGTCTCAATAAAAAAAACTCGCTTTTGAAGACTAAAAACAGTTCGAGAAACTATAAAGCTTTTTCTGATAGAATCGACTAAGACTTTCATTTAAAACAAGACTTCTTAAAAATCTTTTCACTCTGATTATTGTCCTTCATCATAGCGCTTTTCTCACTAGAGGCAAATTACAAAGATAGATCCAATTGACATATCTCAAAACGCCGAAACTGCAATTTTAGGCTTACTTCCATTTGTTAATCTCAAAAAACAAAAAAAAATAAAAAAGCAAAGAGTTTCGAGAACCGTCACCATTTCTGCCGTATCCTTTCATTCGGCTACATTTATCGTACAAAAAGGCCTTTGAAGCGTGCCATAGAGGAAGTTACGAGACAAAAGAACTAAACTTTTGGAACTACAAGTTGTTAAACAACGGAATAAATAGAAATAAAAAGTAACAATATCTTTGCGCAGAGCGAGAAAAATATTGGAAAAGACAAAAAAAGTAAAATATGTATTATTCTGTGAAAAGTAACGGAGAAAAAATGAATTCAAAAGCTGAGACACATACAAACTACCACAAAAACACACTTAGAAATAACAAATATTTTGCTTATAACTTATGAACAATTAGAAATAAAGTAATTGATAGATGAGGCTCATCAGTGATGAGGTTTTGATAGAAAATGATCCCAGCGTCTTATCATATAGAATACTCTGTTAAAATGCACTCAAAGTTTTACTTCCGGCAAGTTAAATTTTTTATTAAGTCTTTTACATTCAGAGTCAGTCATGTAAATTCTCTCAATCTTACACTGTTTGATTATATTCTCTTCACAAATGACGTTGATATCAGGCATAAGATGCGAGTTCGAACATACGTAATTTCAGTCGAGTAAAAGATACGTCACCGCTACTTTTGTCGAATCACCATTAAAAGATTAGAAAATTTAAGGAAAAATTAATTATTCGAAAACATTCAGTCTGCTTGCTATATCGATAAAATAACATTACGGATTAAAAAAGTTTTCAGGCAAATAAAAGTAATCTCTTCAAAAATTTTAATAATTCCAAAACTGAATTTTTATCCGAATTTTGACGTTCTATTGTATGTACACAAGCAGAACATGTGTCATTACTTCGATCAAATGCGCTAAACGATTAGTGGAAATGGTTCCTGTTCAGAATATAATTTATAACAGAGAACTGTCAATTTACATGAATTTCTTTAAAAGTTTACGTTAACATCAAAATGAATTAATGTGTTTCCATAATAATAATTATGTGTTGATATTTGAAAAAGATCAGTATTGTACTGAATGTTTTCGATATAATCTTTCATTCGATTTACCTAACTGTTGTTTAGATAGTCATCTTTGTTTACAAGATTCAAATATTCATGTTGTCAGTAAAACCACATGCAGAAATATAGTACAGAATTATTGAGTTTTGCACTTGATTAATCGTTACTTATTAATGATAAACAATAATAATCATTATCGATTAGAATTTATCTTACTATAAGAATTAGCATGTTTTCTATTTGATTTATTTAATAAGTTGTATGCAATTAGAATAATGACAATTTGGTGAGAAATCACTTGTTAATCGCAACAATTATTAATCAATGTTCACTGTTGTATTTATTATTGAAAATAATTCATGTCTTATTAGATTCAATGTGGTGTTACTACAAATCATATACATCTGCTTATTTTTACAACTGTTTTCTCTTTTCATTAATGATAAATGATAAGAAATTAACTGTTATTCTGTCAATCGCTTAACTTAATTAGAAAGGTCAATGAGGATCAGTATGATGTTTGATGATATACATAATATCAAGTGATAAATGGTAATTTGAGAAGGGAAAAATGCACATTGTAATAGTCAGAGATTAAGCCGTATTTCGAGAAGTTTAGATAATTAGAATGCTCAAATCGATATAATTGAGTTTAAGCTATTTTTTTTTATTATAAAATATATTAGTATATTGAGCAATTGATGTTTAGCATCATTTCTACACGTATAAATTTTAGAGTGATCATGATTATTTTTTTCTTACTACAGAAAACAACATGGAATTTGAAGAGAGTTGAATTGCAACTGGTAATGTTTAATATAACATCTTTCTATAAAAGATATAAAAAAAAGATAGTCGATGCCGTTGTATTGAACTATTTTTCCAATTACAACGGCATCTTTTTTTTACCGAGAGAAAGAAAAGGATCGAACGGAAGAGAAAGATTTCATGTATATATTTTACCTTCTGTAAGTTCTAGTTAAGATGCCATATGCCACCTTTTTATTGATCTTAGAATATTTTATCGATTTTCTTTCTTCGGGCGTCGAGGTTGAGAGAATTGAAAGGTGACATATGATACCTCTTCTAGTTATAAATTTCAACTCTTATCTCCATCTATTTCGTCGAGGGAAACAATTTCATAAGAGTACTTATAAGATGTATCTAACAATCAATAGTATCATGAAGGCATAGTTATGTGAGACATAGCTCTCAATTGCAGTGTCAGTTTTATTCACCGGTTTATGCAGGATACTATTATATATCACATACCGTCCAAATCATCATCAATATAGGGAATGATACCTCGTCCTTCATATGCTCCTGAACAACATCCGTTTATTTTTGAAGGCGATAAATCTTGATATTGTAAAAGTCGTCGTGCTAATGCCGTAAATTCGGCATAATCAACTTGTCTATTTCCATCCGTATCTGCTTCACGTATCATATCATTGAGTTCATCGTCGGTCAAATTTTCGCCTACATAAAATAGAGTAATATTGTTAGACATAATCTATCTCGAACTATCTATTTTATTCATACCTAAACTATTCATTACATTTCGTATTTCTATTTCACTAATAAAACCATTACCATCTTTATCAAAAATTCGAAATGCTTCATTTAATAATTCATCATTAAAATCGAAGTTTCCACCTCCATTTCGATTCATCATTTGTTTAAATTCTTCAAAATCGATAATACCATTTCCTTAAAAGATTAACAACATTATATAAAATGATTTTTTTTACTCCTCATTAAAAAAAAAAACGAAAGTGTGCTTTGCTGTCTAGTGAAGAAATTTTACCATCTTCATCAACTTCATTAATCATTTGTTGTAATTCAGATTCGGTATATTCATATCCAATTGTTCTCATCACATTACCCAATTCTACTTGACTAAATGCTCCTATTCCAATTCGATCAAATAATGCAAATGCATCTTTGAGTCCTATTAAAGGATAAAGAAAAGTACAAAAAAAAAAGAATTATTAAATATTTTTTGTTTAGTGAAAAAAAAAATAATGTCTTTACTATTTTCATGTTCAACTACTGCATTATATGTATTCATCATCATCAACATCATATTTTTAATAAATTCATATACATGTTTTAGTTCTCTTGTTTCATTTCACTAAATAAGTATAAATCAATTCTTTTGATATTTTTTAAATATAAAATGACTATCTTCAATAACGAAAAGCGATTTATATAAGAACCATTAACATATATCTTTTTCTATTTCTCTATCTCTATTTTACACTCGATTAGTGATAAATGGATCTGTTTTGTGTGTGATGGTAGTGTTATTTTCTTATTTTTTCCTCTTATTCTAAAAATACCACCATCGTCAATAGAGAATTTTTGGTTGTATAGGAGATCAGTAGAGAAAAAAAAGAAGAAGAAAATGATGTCTATTAAAGAAACATCTTTTTATTATTTTCCTTTTTTTTGCGTTGTCTACTGATGGTATAGTAAAACATATCTTCTATCAACAAAAAAGATTAGTATTAGGATATCAACTCTTAGTTAGTCTTTTTTTTTCCTCTTATTTCCTCTTTTACATACGACAATGCTTATATGCTTAGGTAGAAATATTATATGTTAAACGATAAAAAATAGATCATTAATTAAAATATACATTAACAAGTGTTACTCTTCTAATGCAATAGGATGTGCTATATATTATTAAATAAATGTTTGAACTTTCACTTAGAATAGAGATCTTAATGTGTTGTGTGTGCGTGTGTGTTTTTTTCTTAAATTAACAACTGTAACATTCAGAATCAGAATCACGTGGAATTATCCCTATAGCACACTTTTTTTCCGTATCAAAGAATAGCATCAACACACTACTAAACTGAGAAAAATGAGAAAGTCTAGAAAAAAAATCATAATACTCAGTACAACAGTTAGAAATAACAATTACAGATTAATACACAGTATCTTTGGATTGTAAAAGATTCAATTCTTTCATTTTATCTTAAAATCTCATAATACGTAACAATAAACAACCTCGTTTTCCCATTTTTGATCATTCACTCACTAACACATCAATATATTCAAACATAGAAAATTTACCTAAATAATTTTTGTTAATTAATAACCTAATTGGCTAATTGAATATATTAACGTCACATTGAGAGTCAAATTTCTGGTAGTTTCGGGCATGTCAGCCCGTAACTTTCTAAGATTTAATTTCCGAATAGGCCTTTTTGTTACGCATATTATTAATAAGAAAAACAGAAAGGATAGACTTTGTCGGACCTTTCCTTTAAAAGTTATAGCCAAAATAAAGAATCGTTCTCTTTTGGGGTCTCCGGTATAACCCATTAGAAAAACTTTTACTTTTCAATAGCCACATGTCCATTAAATGATCTTCTCATATGGATCGATAGAGAAGAGAATGCGTTATCCGACTCTGGCTATTAAAATGTTTGAGCTCTTAATTTAGAAGCATCAGTAAGAGCATTGCTCCGACAAAAATACTGAAGTTTTTCTACATGCAGGAATAGTAGGAATCTAAACCAAGTATACGGCAATAATCTTCAGTGTTCACTGTATTAAAAATCGATTTCAGAAGTAAGGGCAAATTTAAAATGTTTAAAAGAAACCGCTTCAAATGTTTTTTAGTGCCTTTTTGGTTACCTTTTTGGGCCGTTATTGTAATTTTTTTAGTTAGTATTTATTTTTACAAAGAATAATCAACAAATTTGTGATCTACGGATAAAATTCCGTTAGATCATGTAAGTTTACTAATTATAATCCACAAGCATATTGATCAGGATTTAGAGAAATGGCTAACGACAGGTCTTCAGTACTGAAAAGGGCTTAATCCATATGATACCTACCTCCGTTATATCGACTTTTTGCACCAACAATGAGATACACATCATCTCAAGCAGTTTTGTATACTGAATCCAATGGCGAAAATTGCAGGTCTCTATCTCACTAGAAAAAAAAGTTATGTGCAAGTTACTCTCCCAGCGGAAATGAGCATTTTTCGCTATTTTCAAGCATATTTCACCTAAGTTGTAAACGCTACCGAGGCTACATTCCGTAACGTAGAATCTTGAGTCTAGTCTGAAATGAAAGAACCCATCAAGTTCTATCCAAATCTTTAATGGAAATTGAGGTACTATCTCAGGATCTTGAGATAGAGACTTGTAAAAGTTCGGTTTTTCAGAAAACCTGACGGATTTCATAGTCGTTCTAGGATTTTTCAGCCATACCATTCGATAGCTCGATCAATTTTCTACAAAGTGAGATGATAACTAAGTTTTCACAATGTCCTATTAAGAAATAGCTTGGAAAATACTCAAGCAACTGAAAATTTGGCAGTAGTCTGAAAATTCTCCACTATGGTATGCTACTAAGAGTTGTAACTTGGACTTCTGACATTTTAGATTATTGAAGATTATTGTCATATACTTGATTTAGATTCCTTTTGTTGCTGCATGTAGTAAAACTTCAGTATTTTTGTTGGAGCGATGCTGTTACCGATGCTGCTAAATTAAGAGCTGAAATATTCTAAGAGTCAGAGTCGGATAGTGCACTCTTTTCTCTATTGATCCATATGAGAAGATCATTTAATGGACATGTGGCTGTTGAAAAGTAAAATTTTTTCTGATGGGTTCTATCTGAGACCCCAAAATATTATATATAGAAATTATTTTTATCTGTCGTTTTTACTCAGCTTCGATTTTAGTCTTTGTACCTGATTTCTAAACCCTAGAATGTTTTACATTTACTTAACCGGATCAATTCAACTGAAAGTATGGAGTAGAATAAGTGTGTATTTCCTGTTTCTGTTCATCGTCATCA
>CAJNOQ010000127.1:0-71885 GCA_905250885.1 Didymodactylos carnosus
CACCGCATTCAACTGTACTCATTGTTAAACTAAAATACAGGGTCTTTACTTTGCATATTTCAATATCACTAATATTGTAAGTAGAAACGCTTCGATTTAAGTGTTTCGATTTAAGTGTTTCTACTCACAATATTAGTGATATTGAAATATGCAAAGTAAAGACCCTGTATTTTAGTTTAACAATGAGTACAGTTGAATGCGGTGTATCCGACGGTGCAACGCCGACCGCTTGAAACTATAATATCCCTGAAATCCAAGTCTCTCAATGCATATGTCAGAGTGACCCTTCAAAATACAAAAGTCGACTTGGCTCTTCAAATAACGCTTATGGGAAAAAATGCTTTATGCCATTGTAATCAGTGCATCGAGCTCTACAAACTGATATATATATATATATATATATCACATTCGAAAATCAGCGTGGCACTTGAGGACCTTCTCTCGTGAAACTAACTAAATTACTTTGTTTTTTTCTATTCAAAATTGTTTTGTTTTGTTGCTTTCATACAAATATAAGAAACATTGTTCGCAGTGTGAAATATTGAAAGATTTAAAGAATAATTTACACAGTGCTTGAATACATGTCTGCTCATGCAGTTTAAACAATTTCTCTACTGTTTCTACAGAATTCCAGAGGTTATACGTCTTGTACTCTATGTAGAGCACTGCAGAGCTTAAACTGTAATGATACGGCAAAAAAATACAATTCAAGATTCTTGTGCTGAAATTAGAAACCTCCCAAGATTCTTACTAATGCTATACAGGCATCGGTTCTGTTTCTCAGTTAAAGAAGCATTTTTGATACAAAAAACTTTGAAGGACTTTTACACAAAACCTATCGGTTATGGTCGGTTTTCGTCGGTTAGCCAGCAATAACCGATGGATGCCTAACTAATGGCAATACGTTATATCATTCAGAAAAGTTTTCCCAAATCAGATCAAGATCTGACTCAAGTTTGTTTAAGACAGAATTTCTGCGACAAAACAGTCTTGGTCAACAGTATCATCTCAAGGTCTTATTAGATGTTGATAAAACTACATAAGATTGTGAAATAACGGAGCAGACACTTAGGAAATCATTCAAGTTTATTTAAAATCTTCATTCGAGATTTTCTACATGACGTATGATACGTGTGATCTGCAAGGAAAGCAGTTTTAAAGTTTGTTTTTCTGGGGAAAACTGATTTTGTTATCTTTTGGTATTTACTGCTGCACCACGTACCATAGACCTATACAGGGTGTCTGTAAAAGCTCACACACTAAATATATTTCTTTCCTATGTTAAACTTTAGATTGATTAAGCGATAGAATAAAATGATAGGCGTGCTCAATGAAGTGAATATGATCCATTCATGCTTACAAGGTTTTTATAGACCACATTCACTTTTTTGGCAGTGTAAAGATTATTTCTAGTCTCTGTCGCTAGCGTAGTAATCTTGTTATAATCAATGTATAATCAAGGCAGTGTCTAATTTGTATACCAAAATGGCAAGCTCATGTTGATAACCTCTTCAGTAATAACTCTGTAATTGTTTGCGCTATAATTTCACATAAACGAACGCAATTATTGAGGCATACTATTTAAATATTGTTCTAATTTTATCTGATACCAGTAGGCATGCACCGGTTATTATCGATAAATTTCACCTTTCGTCTGCAGTGGATTGCATGAACAGTACTCATATTTTTTTTAAAACAACTTGGGTTTGTAGAGTTGTAGAGCAAACATTTTTCTACAAGATGAGCTATGACGGAAGCCTTCATGAAAAAATGCTGCAAAATTTTATGAGTACTGGATCAAGACGAAGAACACTCCAATAGCTCATCTTGTAGAAAAATGTTTGCTCTACGAAACCCAGTTGTTAGAAAAATTTTAGAAAACCAGTTTTTGTTGAGAAAAACTTTTTGCGACAAAAAAAGTACACAATTTTAATCGGTTATAACCAGTGCATACCTAGATATTACAGAAAGAATGGAAAAATTACTTAAATTCGCAATCACAGGTTTTTGTGAAAAATATCTAAGTAGTTGATAGTTGACATTGAAAAGAAAAAACCTAATATACAATTCAAAATCCAGTGTGTCATACATTAAGCGTCATTTGTACATTAACGGCACAAAAAATTTTTCATCTTGAAAACGTGTAAATAATAAACTATAATGTTCTAGTAGCATCTTTTTTCTAATATGACTAGTTTTTCGTAACACCAAATAAGGTAATTTTAAGCCATTTTAATTTTATTTTTAGGTACAAAAGAACACTCAAAAGATACAACTAATCACTAAATTTCCTTGTTCTTACAAACATTAAGGAGATGAATACCGGTTGATGAAATGTTAAAATGCCTTGTTATGATAGAAGATAGTACATCTTTCTTAAACTGAGTTCGGTCGAGATAAGTTAGATAGGAATCTGCATGAAGAGCCCGGTCGCCTTGTTTCATGTATCCATGACAAAAGGGAAAACTTTGGGGGAAAACCCATGAAGAAAACATTTTTTTAATATTATTTCAGAACATTACATAGTTTCCTTTCAGTAGGTAAAATATAGTATACCACACGGTAAAATATTGGAGAAGTCTAAACAACAAATATCCATAAAAATATGGTTTGTTTCCTTATTGCTCTCCATTTTCAAGAAATTTTCTAAACTTTTTACATCCATGGTTATGAATAACTCACTGGAATCAAAGTTTGTCCTTGGACATGTGGATAAGTTTATCTAATGTAGATCTATAAAGCCAAACGCAAAACCTAAGCACAAAACGCAATTTTTTTCCATTTCTCAGTTAATTTTTAGTTTTGTGCTTAACTTTTTTGTCCGTTTAACGTATCTACACCAAACATACTAGTGCTAAAAAGTACATCATTCAGCTTTCTCATGATATTCAATCAAACTACTATCGTCAAGACATCGATTATTTGATTATGTTAGAGTTTTCTCCTTTTCTATACCATTGGAATGTAGTGCATAGACAGTTTCGGAGCAACACCAAAAGCGAAGGCGAAGAAAGAAAGTGCATAAATAGGTTGGAAAAATATGACGATAATGAACGTTGCTATTTAGTAGCGAGACTATAGGGGTAGGGAGTGCGTAAAGCCCTCTGATTTTTACATAAAGTTTCAATAAAAGTAGGCGTTTTAAAACAGTTTATGTTAATCTCTCAATAGTTATCGTAGCATAATGCTAAAGATGAACAGAACGTTTCTTTGAGTATACGTCCGACCTCTACCGTAACAAATATATATTCGTTCTCTTCTATACCTTATGAACGGCGTGATCTTATCCGGAATGGAGAGACGTAGTTCTCATGATTAGCATATGAAGCAGATATCCAATTTTTTTGTATCTGTACGTGATTTTATTAGAATGAAATAGTGGATGACAATGCATTTTTTCTTCTTCATTATTAGTGAACTGTTGTATATTTTTGACAATTGGGGTATTTTAAGTAATTTTAAGGCTATGGCTGTTGGAAGAAACGCCTTTGCCTTAAATTAAGTATGAGCGAAACGCTTTTCAGGCTGTTGCTTCTTAGTTTCTTTGTCTTTTTGTACCTTAGACGAGAATTTGATTTTCTATGCAGAAAGCTGTGGTCTGTTAGTAACTCTTCAGTGAGGTTGAATAAACTGTTCGAAAATGAGTGATTTTGAATTGGATCTCGTCTATGCAGGCTCTAGTTATATTTTTATAGGTAAACTTCTTTGCTTGTCAGTAACAGACCTAAAAAATTTGTCCATTTTCATTTCTGAAAGTTTTACTAAAATAAGATAAAGTAAGTACTTTTCGTTCAAAGCAGCGGGCATTTTTACAAATCGTTAGCTGTTTTTGTTTATTTTTATTTACAAAACAATTTTGTCATTCTCAAAATGACTGCGTTAATATTATTTATTATTATTATTATTTAATATGTTTATTAATTGCGTTCAATAGTTCTTATAACATTTATGTTTGGTAGTAATGACTAGTTGGGATCATGCTTGAATATTCTAAAACAAAAGAAGCCATTGGACTTTCTGTAGTTGTGTAACTTTTTACGGGTTTGTTGAGTTATCTTGTGAAAAGAAAAATTCTTTAATTTCATCATATATTTCTTTTTCATTGTGAAATGTTTGTTTCACATTCGAAAAACTGGCACCTGTCAACACAATACACTCGGGCTCTAAGATAAATAAACAAGAAAGTTTATTAAAAGCTTATAAGTGGAGCTCTCGAACGTTGTTATATGAACTCTCAATTACATCTAATACTTCTGAAGGCAGATACACACTACTTCTTTCCTTTAAAGGATGTCATGCATACGGAGTTGCAAGTTTTAAGAAACTGTCGTGCTCTTTTATTCGTTTTATTAGCAAATAGTTTTATTAACCGCTTTTAAATTGGAGAAGTTGTTCTGATTGATCCTGGTTGTAAAGTTAAACCTTTTTCTTTTATCGAAAGAAGATTGGACTGAAAAATTCCGTCATAACTGAAGTCAGTTGAACTTTTTTGAATCAATTAAGAATTGAACAATATCAGTGCAGAAAATGAAGAACGAAAATTACTGGAAAAAATTTCAGAAAAAGTTTTTTCGACGTTTCGACCATTGGAAAAACAGTAGAATATTACTTAATCGATTAAATTTGGTCTGCTGAATAAACAGCAGGTGGCAATGACCTTCCACCTTTACGCGTGAATGTTCATATTTTTATACTTACGAAACTGACATATAAAATAATAAATTTTATGAATCGCATATTGAAATTTAAATGCGTGTCCAAAGGAAATCAGCTGTTTAAATGGTCATCAGTTCTTCCAACAGTGTATGATGATCATATGACGTTTTTTTCTTTTTTTTCTGGAATCTTTTTTTTCCCATTTTAATCAAGTTGTCTCTTTGTTGAAGAACAGAAGACAAACAAAAGTTAGAAGTAAGATGATGAAAAAAATTTTCCCTTAGGAACAGTAAAAAGGTTATTCTGATGACGAAAAGTCGTATCGTACCTATGCAAACAAATTTGGTATATTTTTTCTATTTCGGATTCGCAATATTTTGAAATATGCGGATGAGTAACCTCAGTGTCATACTTATGTAATTGTTCTTTATCTCTTTTTACATGTACAAAACTTGTGAGTTTTACTGTCTACACTAATATTTTCTGCATTCAAGGTAGAGCTGTTTTTCTTGCTGTTCTTTTCGATCGAGATGCAAACAAAGAGGGTAAGAGAAGTGTCTAATACTAGACTGAGTGAAGAGTGGCCGAAAGTATTAGAAGATCCTGTAATAAAAAAAATTTCCTTTCTCCCTTGGATTGAAATCTTTGTAAATAGACGACGATAAGAGATACTTAAAGATATAGAATAATTATATTACGATGAAATTTCTTAAATTTTTTGCCCTGTTTGTAATTAAATGATCAAAAATACCATTTTTAACTTATTTTTCATGTAAACCATATTTTTTTTACCAAAAAATAATGGAAAAGAGCATTTGTCTTATACTGATGTACTTTTCTTGTCTCTTGACAACGGAAGATCTGTTTATTTTTCTTGATTTTAAGTACATTTCTTTTTTGATCTTTTCCTATATAGATTTCATCACAAAATAGTATCATGGTCATGATGGAAAGAAATCTTTTTATACTATTGTCTTATGAAAAATTACAACGTCCAAATATTAGCAATAGAAGTCGACCAATCGAAGCATCATTGAGAAAACGTTTATTAGTCTGGAATTTGTTAAAAAAAATTGAAAATGATTCATCTCAAGAAGCACAACATGAAATCCAAGATAATGAAAATGATCAAACATCTTGGATGCTAGATGTTAATTCAACTGAAATGGATATTGAAGAATGTGATTCTAGTAAACAATCTCAAATATCAACAGTGATCACATCAAACAATAATGATGGTATATTATTAGAACATAATGATTTAGAATCAATGGATACAGAACAACAAATTATCATTAAAAATGAATGTTCGAATTCACTGTCGTCAGACCGAGTTATTGGAGCTGAAAGACGTCAACGAATGGCAACAACGGAACAAAATTTATCTATATCAAATGATGATAGTTTACTAGTTGATCGAATTTGTGAAGAAAAAGAAAAACTGTTATCGACCCCTCCATTATTAACGTTTCCATGTACAAATACCATCTCTTCGTCATCAAATTATTTAGAAGAAACAGAACAATTCTTTCATGATTTATGTCAAGAATTAACCTCAACGGCAGCAGTTGTATGCGATTCATATGATCATTTTGATTTTCCATTATATCATGATCAATTGTGTAAAATACCAACATCCTCACCCACTTCACCAACAACCACGACCGAACTTATTCATTGAGCATTAAACTATCATCCAATATAACTTTTTTTTTTTCCTTTATTTTTAGTCTGAGCGAGTTTCCCTTGTTATTATTAGTCAGATCAATAAAAGAGCATTATTCTAATTTAAATTGACAAAAATGTGTTATATCTTTAGTAAATATCTTCCACTTTTAAATGTGTGTATCGCCCTTTTAAGTGGCGTCATTTTCTCTTGTTTTTGTTGAGCTCATTAAATAGATTCTATTTTATTACTACATCCAAAGAACATTATCTTTCTTTGTTTTATAATGTATTGGAAAGACTTCATTTTATTTGTTGTTGTTTTTTTTCGTTAGCCAAGAAAAAACGAAGTTGTTTTGTTGTAGTTATTGTAATTTATTTTCATATTTGTTTGTTGGTTTGTTTGTTTGTTTATTTTAGTGTATGTTTTTCTTTTGGGTGTTTTAAACATACTCGATAGAAGACAATATGCTTTGTGTGCTTTCTTCCCGTTTATCTTTGTGGGAAAAGATGCTTCTCTTTTTAAATCCTATTTATTTTTCGATCAAACATTCTACGAATGAGATTCTAAACGCGTTTTTCTTTTATTGAATGACAGTGTTTTATGTAATTACAAAAAAAACCAAAAAAAAACCCAATAATAACAGCGTTTGCATTTTCTTCCCATTTTAAACTCGAAAGAATTGCTCCGTTTTTCAACGTTAGAATGATTTCTCTCTCTCTACATCTGCCGATTTTTTTTTATTTTAACGATCTTAAAATTCGTAGATGTATTTCATTTGTTTTTCTTCTCAGTCTCATTTCATTTTGATCTTGATGCGTTATTGTTGTTTTTTTGTATGAGCAAATAAATTGTTACGTAGCTTACATATGAAAAAAAGAGCCGTGCTTCTGTGTGACTCATTGCAAAGAAAAAAAGTAAGACGATGCGCGATTGTGTATTGTTACTTTTTTGATAGTTGCATGAGTTTTTTTAGATATTATTTCTGTTTTTCGTTTTTTTCTTCCCAGAAATAAACTGTGACAAAATATGTTTTGTTGTTGTTTTTTCTTTGTTCTGTTTACGATGATGATATTCTTTTTCTTTTTTTTTCTTTTTAGTGCATTTTTTGTTGTTCACTTTGTATTTGAAATATTTATTGCAATCATAAATAAAAAAACTGGATTATTGATAAAATGTTATCTGTTAAGAACAGAAAGAGACAGATGCAATAGAATATTAAAGAACGGGATTATTGATTCTTCTTTTTTGTAACGAAGCAACTGATCATATCAAATTTTTAGCTTTACATCTGAAAACTGTTAGAAATAAGTTGAAAGTATTTCATATTTAAGTCTTTAAGAACCATCGGTCGAATGCTGTGATAGTAATGTGTTTAAATAAAATCTACATCAAATGTTTATTCATTTTCTATGTCCTTCTATCGACGAATTATCAGAGATGGGCAAGTACACAGATTTCTGACTACGAGTAAGAAGTACGAGTATTTTCTGAAAAGTACTCGAGTACTGCTCGAGTATCAAATTTTTCTAAAGCCGGTGATTCCGAAAAAATCGATTTTTTGATACGTAAATAGTAAAAAAAAGGTCACCAGTTTTTGGGGAAGTACTTGAGTATTTTTTGAAATACTCGTTAAAAAAGTCCCGAGTAGAAGTAGGAGTATGAGTACTAGGAATTTTGTACTCGAGTATACTCGTACTCGCCCATCTCTGCGAATTATGCAGTTATGTACATCATGATTTTGAAATTTATGTGGCTGTTAGCTGAACATTTCATGTACTAATATGTACAAAAATTTCTTTTTTATCTCAATTATTTTTGTACTAATATTTGTTTATTTTAGAAAATAAATGGAACATTCAGAATCTGATTCCAGTCTCATCAATCAATCACTACCCATTGATGATGCTGAAACAAAAGAAATACAAGAATCCTTTTCGTCCATGATTACACAAACGGCCGAGAATGGTGTTGATGGGTCTGGTCATATTTTTGAACACACGTATGTTCCAAAAGATTGGTATGGCTATTTTTTCCGCTCTGTTGTACCAGAAAAAGAAACTGTACGTCAACACTTACACGAGACTTTGCCCAGTCATTATTTCAATTACAGTGGAACAAGTGAAAGTGTTCGTTATGCATTCAAAGTCCTAGATCGAAAGACAAATCAACTAATACTTGAACAAATGCCATCGTATCATAAACTCGGAATGAAACTATTATTTAGTGGACCAATGCAACGAGAATTACTTCATACACGTCAGGTCAAAAAATTTTTTGAGAATGAAACAAAACGATTGGGTAAAGCTTTTAATGAGCCAAAATCACATAGACATATTTATTCATTTGTCACAATGTATCGTTTAAATGTCGACGAATTACTTGAACCTGATTTATCAAAATATTCTTGTTTTAATGAATTTTTCTATCGTAAATTAAAACCAGATGCTCGCCCAATTACACGTGTCGATGATCCGACAGTCGTTGTATCTTCTGCTGATTGCCGTTTAATTCTATTCAATACAGTCAATGATGCTACACGTATATGGATAAAGGTAAGAATTCTTTTTATAAACTAAATATAATACACACTAAATCGTACTGTTCTTTTTCTGTTTAGGGACATCATTTTTCATTGAAACATTTATTCGATAATGAAGAAATGGCAAAATCATTTGAGGGTGGTTCTTTGGCTGTTTTTCGTTTAGCTCCAGCTGATTATCATCGATTCCATTGTCCAGTCAGTGGTACTTGGGGAAAAGCGAAAACAGTTTCTGGAACATATTACACAGTGAATCCAGTGGCAATTAACGAAAATTTAGATGTTCTTACAAAAAATCAACGTGTTGTCACTACAATTGATACGGGTGAAGAGTTATTTGGTGTTGTCGGATTTGTTGCAATCGGAGCACTTCTAGTTGGATCGATTAATTTTACAGTAGAAGAAGAACAACATATTAATAAAGGCGATGAGGTTGGATATTTTGCATACGGTGGATCGGTATGTCATTGCCATGGACTTAAGAGAGTTGCACAGAAATTGTTTTTCTTTTAATTGTTTTAGACAATTGTAGCTGTGTTTAAAGATTCCGTTGTTAAATGGGATGACGATTTAATACACAATTCAAATAATTCAATGGAAACGTTGGTTCGCATGGGAGAACAAATAGGAATAAAAACCACAAATGAAGAAAGACAATTACTGCAACAAATAAAACAACAAGATAAAGAAACTAACACGCCTAATGTTATAAAAAAATTATTTGAAGCGTTCCCGTTAGTCACGCTATCATAAACAGCATACATTTGAGAGATGTTTTGATCTGTGAAAATTTTTCTTCGGGTTCATTTATCAAGATTAAGACTTTTCAATAATAATGTTAGACCATTTTACTTTTAATGACTCGTCTTTCATTTCAATTTTTGAGATAGAATCATTGTTTCAAATTTTACTTTGCTGTATCACGTTATTTTGTCTATTGTTATCATATTTTTCTTATTGTTACGACTTTTGTTTTTACTTCTGGTAATTATTGAATATTTATTCATCGTTTTTTTAATATGTCTCAGTTTCACAGTTAGATCTGTTGTCTACTTATTTCAATTCTTCTGCATATACGCAGCTAATGAGCGTTTGTTGCATTTTATTTTTATCTTTACTCTATCTAAGCGGTCTTATACTAGCAAAATTTTACTTTTAGGATATTTTTTATATGTGATATTTTTATGATTTGAAATCGTTTCTCATTCATGTACAATCAACAGATGTTGTTTATTTCTTTACTGTCTATTATTGATAAAGTGTTTTTAGTGGTAATAAAAAAAACTTCATATATGTTCTAGCAAACTTGTCTTGATTAATAATCAATTGCTTTCATGATTAGCAGCCTATGATACATTCACAAGATGCACATCGGAAGAAGAAGGCTTATGTACGTCTCTGATGTAATGGACTATCAGTTTTGACAAACGTTAGAAAGATAATGTGCCTTACTCTTACAGTTTAAGGGTACCTTTTGGGTAAAGATAGTTATAGGAAAAAATTAAGCAAAGTTAGAAAAATGATTAACTACTATACAAACTATTTGATATTATGTCTATTAGAAATTATATTTATTTATTTTTCTTCTATTTCCTCTTAGATATGTCACAAAGTTCTTCTTATCAAAACGATTATCTTGAACAAACTATAAATGATTCAAATGTCGATCTTCAAACTCATTATAATACAAATACAAATTTGATGACAACAACAGTAATTAGTTCAGCTCCAAATCATTTTTTATTATCATCGTATAAAGATAATTCAACATTATTATCAACAAATTGTTACAAATGTTATCTATGTAAGAAGATAACTGACGATTGTTTATTGACGTGTGCCAATTGTGTAAATAATGGAAAATTTTGTCACTCAAAACATGAAAATTGTTCAAATACACGTCGAAATACTTATATAAAATTATTAAACAGTATAGATTTAGATGAATATCATCAACGAAAAACTAATAGTGCACAAATACATTTACAGTGAGTTAAAATAGTCATTTTGTATGTTTGCGTGATTGGATATTATCCTGCTCACTTGGTATCTACTTAGATACTTTTTTGTTAATCAAAACATCGAAAACTCGTTACATATCTACCATCTTTCTCATTCAGACCTGATTGAGAGAAGAAAAGAAGACATGTCGTTAACGATTTATAGATATCACATAAAAAAACCAAACTCAAAAGTTAAATGAACTTTTTTTTGTATTTAGATGTAGTGATCGAATGTATTTTTTACAAAAATTCACAAGTGAAAAAGAAAAATTATGTAATGAGTAAGTAATTACTGTGAATAGCCATTATCACTACGTTATTCTTTTCTTTTCTATTTAGAATTCAAATCAAAATTCAACCTTTTTTAAAAAGACGTAAGATTGTAAGTAATTATTGTAACAATGAATTTACTCGTGTACACATATTCTATTCTTGTTGTAGTCCGATGATATACTTGTTCGACGAAAACGATTGGGCATTCTAAAACAACACATGCTAAAAATGACACAACAATTGGAAAAAGGTAACATCTCAGCATCGTTTGTCTCAGTACTTAAAAATTTCTATTTTTTAAGATAAAAATCAATTGCAAGAAATACGCGACAAAATAACTGTACTTTGTGAGAAAAAACATTCTTACAAACGTAAATTACATGATATTGACATCATTGTACGTTTATCAAATGATAATATTCAAAAGAAAGATCTTTTGCGAATTGAAAATGAGCAAAAATTGTTGAATTCACGTAGACAACGAATAAATGAACTCTATAAATATGTATTTCCAATTGAAGAAGTTCTTGATACTGAAGAGTAAGTGATAATGATGTCAAAGCCAAGCATAGTACAGTCTCTTTTCTTTTCATTTTCAGCGTTCCCAGTTTTGAATCAACAATGAAAGCTATGATCAATAATGCTCAACAGACGACAGTTGATGCCACAGGTCATTGGTTGGAATATGATGATCGATCACATAATGATAAATTTCGTATTGTTGCTTCATGTTTGCCAAGAAATGGTGATTATGCATTTGACAAACGTAAGTTTTAAAAACTCCGGTGGAATAAACTACTGTAAAAATTGATTGCCAGATGTTAGGATGCCGGACGCAAGGGCACCGATGGAAAAGCGAGCACACAGTATGGCATAACGACACCACCACACACTAACGCAGCGAACGTTTTTTCACTAAACAGGCGGCCATCAAGTTTTTTATCATTTGGAAATGATTATTTTTGACTTAGAATGACCCTCTATACCTCAAAATAATATTCTCGCAAGAAAAAATCTGATTCTGAAATTTTTATTTTCTCATTAAAAAAAAGGCTTCAGCTTTCGACCAGGAAAATATATCTTAGAAAATGTTTGATGCACTTTCGCGCACTGATTCCGATTACCACCTTATTTTCTTTTTATAAAGGAGTTGAAAACCGTTCATACCGAGATCCAGGAACAAAATCGCATCCTTCATAGATGCAGTGTGTATACAAATGAACGTTTTGGCAGTTTTCGGGATCGGATTGAAGTTTAGGAAAATTTAGGAAACTCATTACACTAATCACACATCTACAGAAACTTAATCAGCTTTGAAATCTCGAGCTTTATGTCCAAAATAAGAAATTTTTTCACTGATATATCCCCGAAGCAGTCTAGATTCTTCATCTAAACCATTTTTACGTATAACTTGGTTAAGTAGAATAAAAAAAATCTTTTATTCTATAGACTGTCTTTATACGCTAATTTTTAGCTGAGTATACTATCCCATGATCTGTGGCAGCTGGAACAAAGCTTAGGGTAATAGTTAACCCATTTCTCAAAGTGTATTTTTCCCTATTTCAATCTAGAAAAGCGCACTTTTGATTTTTGGTCACATGCATACTATGTCACCTTCATCCCTCAGTAGTCAAAGCAACAGATGATATAATAGGAATTTATATTCTCGATTTCGTTCTGGTCCAAGATTAAAACTTAAACCATAAACCAATAAAATGGTTATTTTCTGAAGTACTACAACGATTTGAAGAGCTTTCTCTTTTGAAGTGTAATCGTTTAAATCATAAAATATAAATTAATGAATCCAGATATCTATTAAAATGAATTTTGACGTCTTAATATCGTTACGGCCTAACATTGTGTAAAACATATTGCGCTCTTGACATTCGTGTTCTAAACACAGTAGGCAATTTTCACTAGGCACGTGAACTTTTGGCCTGCAAGCTAGAGGAAAACTTAAACGTGCGTTTTCTACAGGTTATCTTGTGTGCTCTATCTAATCGAATGCTTTTCTAATTCTAAAAGGGTTTTCTAAGCGGTTTTCCAGAGATTCGGTCTCTAGAAAACCACTTAGAAAACCTTTAAAAAACTCGAAAATAAGTGCATTGGATAGAGAATCATCGATAACCTATTACAATAGTGTTTAGACGATTTTATCTGTTGATAATTTCAAGTTTTAAAATTTCAGTCAGAAATCCCTATACGCACATGCAAGTAACAAAGGAATCAATTAAATTCAAAATTCTCAGTACAAACACGGCTGAATTATACAGCATTCGCCACAGTTTTTCACGCTGATTCCGAATATCACCTTATTTTTTAATTTAAATGCTACTAAACTGAGAAAAACCGAAATTATCTGAAAAACCGAGGGTTTTTTGGAAAACCTATAACCCGATCCAGGAGCATTTGCGCTAGTTTGCGCTATCAGTATATATGTATCGTTGGTAGGTCTACCTTCGGTAAAAAATTCGTTGAATTTGAAGCTTCGGAAAAAATAGGAAACCGGTTACACTGAGCATACATTTTCGGAAAACACGTAGCAAAAAAAGAAACCTAATTTTATCGGTCATGCAAAGGTCAAAACAGCAATTTTTTTTACGAATGGATAGAGCGAAATGCCTAGTTTTAGACCATGTAAAATTTTAATAAATATCGTCTATTGTTTCGTCGCAAAATGATTTTCTATCTTAGCTGCTCTGTTTTCCTAAAAAGAATTCATCGTCGAGTTTTCCGTTAAAACTGACGCCTAAAAAAAACTTGCAGTGGCACAGTTATAGTGCGTATGATGAAGTATATGCGAGTATTCAAATCTCGAAAAATCTCACTTTCGTTTTTTCACCTAATGTCCACATGGTTGCCCACTGTGCTAAAGTCGGTATACTGTAGAGACTATAATTTGATGCGATATATAGAAATTTATTTATGATTTTAGTTCTTCAAAGAATCGAAACTGATACAAAAACAAATGATAATTCATTATTACCATCAGCAAGTTATCAGTTAAATGAAATTATGTCAGCATTATCACATGCTTGCCAGCTAATGAATATATTGGCATTTTATTTGAATATTGCATTACCGTTTCGATTACATCAATTGTAAGTATCTCAACAAAGAAAAAAAAATGTTTTTCTATAATTTTTTTTATAGTTGAAAAAATTTCTTTTCACTACTTCTAATTGCTTATGGATTGAATGTGTATGTTTAGAGAATTTAATACGAATAATGTTACAACCGATCGTTTACGTGCCGATGTTGCTAAGCTAAATGCTAATATTTTATGTGGATGCTTTTCACAAGGTATACCAATCGATTATTCAAATGTAAAGTATACAATAGAAAATTTATCTAAACTAATATCACTCAAACGATATCAGAGTCGGTAAGAATAATTTAATATTTAACTTCATCAATACCAGATAATTTCTTTCATTTTTTATTTTAGTCCAAAACCGGTTGTCTATCCTCAACATTACATCGATATGATTGAAGAAGAAGTAAATGATATTAGTCGAGCATATGTAACTGATTATTGGTGGGATGATGCCGAGAAAGATGTTACTGATATATTAAATAATGAAGATTGGGAAACAGTGCCTCAAGGTTTGTTATTTTGCTTCTTTTGATTAAATTAATCATTTTTTTAAATAATTTCTTCTATTTCATTTAGATTATAATATTCCTGATGATCCTTATCTAACCGAACATAGTACTCAAAGCACGGCAATGAGTGGATCAATTGGATTAGTATTGAGAAATAAAAGTAGTCTTTTTTTATCAGTTGTACGAAGTTTGACAGCACCGTCAAAAACGTAGTCATTCTTCAATTTTTTTATTTTTGCTCAGTCATTTTCGTCATATCAGATACTTTTATTTATCGTGAGCAATGAAATCTCATCGGATAAACACGAAATTGTTTTCTTTAAGTGAGATAAAATACATCCTGGTGCTTTTTATTTTCTTTTCGTTTTTGAACACCCGTTTAGTCAAACACTTTATTCTCTACTCTCCATTATTGCGACGCATAATAATCGAGAATTTTCCTGATTTTTAAAATATTCTACTAGTTTTTTTTTCGTCTCATTGTAAATACAAATCAAGTGTCTTTTTTTAACGCTTTGTAGTACTTCTATAAAATATTGTATATATTAAGTAGTACGCTGCTACTAACTTTGTTTGTCTCTAATTGTTACACAAGGATAAGATCGAATTTTCACTTATTTACTAAATGTTATGGTGTCTGTTAGAAACGAAAGTTATCAAGCGAGATATGCTTGAAATAATGCGAAGATTCTGTCTTATTTTGAAATTTGATTCAACCTTTGATTCGTTTTTTTTAGATTATTTTTTAAAGTGTGTTTTTCGAATTTGATTTTTTTATTACACAGATAAACACGGTATCATCTATGCTGTTGATTAAAAACGGATATTTTTAAATATTGATGATAGAATTGGCAATCGAAAAAGATACGGATCGTTAAAATGTGACTAGTTTTACTCAATAGGATAGTATCATGCATAAGCATCCTATCGTAAAAATGAAGCGTAAGTACTACCACCATTACTCGTGGTCAATCCAAAAACGTTTACATTGTCATAACATCATCTTTGTCTAAGATATCTAACACGTCGCATCTAACATGTCGCACAAATTCTATTCGTAAATGATTAAGTTCATCATCTTCATCTGTTAATTCAATTAAAATCGACTAGCTATTGTCTCCAGCACTGGACAAGCCATTATTGATGAATGTGGAAATGATATTTATGATTTCACCATCTTGTCACACAACTATTAATTTCACTACCTTTGATTAGTAGGACGACTCCATCAATGTTTCTATTGTCAACAAACTCAATACAAACGATCGATCAACATTTAAACGTTAAAAAGTTTTCATAATCGAGAATACATAAACCTATTGATGGTTTATTCATCTACGCAATCACAATTATTTATTGATAAGGTTTAAATGTATCTTCGAGTTTAAGAACATTTTATCTTTATTTATTAATCAACACTAATACATTACCAAGCATCTTGAATTAATAACAGACATATCGTAAATCTTAGTTTCTTTCTTGAATATTTTTGTACTTTGTACATAACAGCTGTAAATAAAAACATGATATTAATCGAAGAAAAACTTTATTTCATGCGGACTAATGATTAATGCAAATAGATTCGATGCCAAAAGCAATTGTATTGGATTTTTTGGATGTCGTGAACATGTGTTATGTTTTAATTTATTTATCAACATTAAATTTGATTGTTTTTGTTTGCTTTATTTATATAATAAAAAACGTATGTGGATGGCATTTTTGAGTACACCTTAGATTTTATTGGTTATCAATAAATATTGCTTAAGAAAAAAAATTTATTCAAATTTTGATGTATTAACACAAATAAACTAACTCTTTCTCTTCAACATAAAATAAAATAAAAAATAAGCTCAAAAGATTAGCTTTTGGTTGAATTGAACAACATTTATTGAATGGCGTGAAATTCGGCTTGTCCACGTAATGCGACACTTCGCTGATCAAGTTTATAAAAAAATATTTTCGCTTTCAAAAATTTTGAATACATCACTAGATGTAATTTTTAATTCTAAGAACCCGTTTAAAACGCTTTTTTGATAAAAATTGGTTTTTGAGTCTCAAAACCGGTGTTGAACATTTAAAAAATCGGATTTTATACTTTTAGCTGAGAAAATTTTCGAAAAATAAATTTCTAAACATATGGTTTCGTAGAAAATTAATTCTCTACAAAATGGCGTGTTTGGTTCTGAGCTTCAGCGCTTTAGAAAATTTGTACATATTTGTACATTTGCCGACTTAATTTACAGTTTTTGACCCTCCAACCCGAGGTAGCGACTTTATTCTTGCGTATATCGGCTGACTGTAGCACGAATAATTATATGTATAAATATCAAAATCTTCTGATCATATTAGATCCCTCAAAAACACTCGACAAAAATAGTGCGTAACACCGTTACGTTTATGTTTTGATGTTGTTGCCTTAACTGAAGAGGTTGGAAAAATTCTTTTTTTACCATCGGATAGCCCGTTCTGTGCTCTACAATTTCTGTGCTAAAAACTTTTCATTATGATCTTTACCTTTGTCGGAATTCACGTTTTTGTTGATAGCACTCGAAAAAAAGGGTCTTTTTTCGTAACGCCGTTACGGCCTACAAAAACCGTTCTCAAAATTCGAGACTTCATCCAAAAAATTTCATTTTTATATCATAAAGGGGGGTCGGCGAGCTGCATCGAATGGCGTTTAAATGAGCTTTTTAACTATTTTATTTTCCGAGATAATTTCATTTTAGTGCGTCCAAAACGTAACACCGTTACGTTTGGACAAGCCGAATTACAGTTTGAAAAAAGAGAAATAGATTTCTCTTGTGAATACAACTAAAAAGAGTTCTTGTTTTTCAAATGCTAAAAGGTCACTAATTAACTCTTTTTGAATATTTCAACAAACTAACGAGTAAAACTGAAAAAAACAGCCTGTCTTTATTTAGTTTAAACAGTTGTAAAGCTCTAATACCAATCCGTCAAACAGTCAATCGAATATCTTGCTCGTAAATGTTCTATAATCATACGTTCATTTCTCGCTCTTTCCTAGTCAAGAGAGTGTAACGCTACGTTAGGGCATGGTGAGAAGGGGCAAAGTGTGAGTGCCGTGTAGAAAAAAGATCACACGGAACGTTGCCTGGTTAAGGTAGCGTAGTTGACTGTGTGAGAGTCAGATAGTGTTATGAATATTTTTCTTGTAAGTTGATAATTTAGCAGCAATGTTCAATGTAATACGGTACTTAGATAATATATGGTTGGTCATTAGTATCGTATATTATGCAGCAGTGGATATACGTTGTGTCACGGCATGTATGGTATTAAAACACTCAGAAATTGTCGTTAGCCTACGAACGGTGGGCGAAGGACCAGTGAAGTTAAAGAAACTCAGCATACAGAGAAAACTGAACGAATTTTTCTAAACAAGAAAGATTTCTCTTTTTGAATACCCTGACGACAAATTCAATTCTTCAGAAAGAATGTGAAATTCACTTCTCATGAACTTACGTTCGCACTAAAAGAGGGGGCGGAATCCTCCTGGTTTTTAACATCAATTTGTTGCCTATGCCAACTTACATACACGGTGACACGTTTGAATCTCCCGGACACGTTCTTCCCATTTTCTCTTAACTTTTAAAAGTTTACAGAAATATAAGAGGTATTTTTAAAAGTTCACTGTTCATTAAAGAAGCGTGTTCTGATGGTAAGACTGGCTCCGAACGATCAACGAGATCGAACTGCCTATATGCTGAAATTATTGCGAACTTTGAAGGAAGTTCGGTTAACAAAAATTTTCCTTTTTCTTGAAATGTCGATTTTTCAGAAAACTAGTATTTTTTAAGACTCTTGCCGCCGATTGTGGCTCAACGAAGCACGATGAAAAATTCTTTGCGGAGAAAACTCTTCCTTGGATGCCAAATAGGATAAACAGTGTAATACTTTTTCTAGTGTAACGGAAAAATTTTGAGAAAAATTAAGTTTTAAAATTTTAAACTATTTAAAAAACTTAAAATTAAATTGTTGTCAAAACTTTTGCGTTACACTGGAAAAAGTATTACACTGTTTATCCTATTTGGCATCCAAGGGAGAGCATCCAAGAGTTTTGTCAGAAAAGATTTTTCTCCAACATGCTTCGTTGAGCCACAAGCCATGGCAAGGTTATTAGAAAATACTGCTATCCATCCAACAATATAAGACCGGCAGTTGTTTTTTGAATAACTCAATGACAATAAAAGGTAGAGACTGACGGTTTTCGGCAGTCGAAAGAGGACAGCTTAATCTATATTTTCATAAGCAGAAATGTTTTTTGAACAAATTTCTAACTGTTTTTCAGAGAATCTCTGAAAAACCAGTTTCTAAGTTAAAAATTTCACATAGCAATTTATCAATTTTTTTCGTAGATAGATAGTCCAAAGCGACCTCTACAAAATAAGATCTAAACAAAAACTTCACTTTGCTTAGTTCCGAAGCTCTCGACGTTTTCCAAAAACCCTGGGACTTTTCTATTTTTCATTCTGGGACGGTCAGAAATGCATGAAACATAGGTTACTGATCACGCTGAATCTCGTGGCAATGTTGGTTTTCAGAACAAAATGAAAACCCGTACTAGAATATACAGTTTTGTAGCGCTTGAAAAGCTAATTCGAATGATGTATTGTTCAGTTATTTGCAGACAACTGTTGATTTGCAAACAAAAATGTAAATCGCTGAACTGTTCATAATTGGCGTTAATCAGAATTATTTAATTATTAACCTATATATCAGTATGTCTTTTTCTAAAATATCTTCAATGCGACTATAACTAAAAGTGATTCTCAATCTAAGTACACTAGAATAACGTTTGTATAATCAGTTTGGATTAAACAGTCAAGTTTTTAAAAATAGGCCTAACAATTAAATCTTTTGCTAAAATTTTATCTTAATTAATTTATAACTCCGTGAATCTCCGAAACAATTCAGTACATATGCAGTCAAGTACTCTCTAGAATTTGAGTAGGTTTAACAGCACCTTTTGTGAGGTCCGCCTCCCCCCCAACTCTTTCAGTACCAAAGTAAGATAAAAGCGCTCTAAAAGATCCAACAAGTATGCGCTAGGATCAGAATTTTACCCTTATGAATATGTTTTCAGAACTTCTGTAGCACTCTGCCATAAAACACTGCATGCGCAGTGTGAAAAGCCTCATGAATTTCTTTTGTATGAAAATAACAAACTCAAGTGTTTTCTCATTTTAATAATAACTATCTAAGATTCAATGTAAAATAAACTTCTTTATCTACCAGCTTGTAGAGCAAACTTTCCGCTATAAAACCTATATGTTTTTTAAAAATTACTTTTCGAATAAGTTCGATTTTTGCTGATTTCATGTTTTATGTGGAAAGTAGAATTCAGTAAAATTCTTTTTACTCTTTATTCTTACATCTATTAAATTATTTCTATAGACTAAAAAGTTAAAATTCATTTTTTTATTGAGAAACCAAGAATTAAAAAAGCGTGCTAAATTTGATACGCTGGTATACAAAGGGTTAAGAACCTACATTTCATTTCTCACTCTTTCCTAGTCAAGAGAGAGTAACGCTACGTTATATTTATTACATATGGCAAAAGGAATTATAACAAAAACAAAATTTGAGGCGAATCCAAACGTAGGATGCTGTATGCATCGGAGACCCGAAGTTTTTATTGAGTTATGAGAATGGGTTGAGCTTGTTTAATTGTTGATAGTGGTAAATCGATATAACACTTAAAAAGCTTCGCTGAGCCGATGACCAAGAAGTTGGATGATGTTATCAGGTCAACAGCAGGCGGAGGCCGTCGTAGCAGCGCCACGACGGAAGGAATGCTTTGAATATCCTTGAGCTGATAGAACAGGATGGGACTATATCTTAAATTGCAACTCTGTTGTGTTTCTGCGATATAACTATTTATATGAAAAAGCAGCAGATGATTTTTGTAAAGCAAAGATTTTGTTCCCTTTCCAAATCTATGAAATAATTTTTACGTGCAAACAAAGATGTTCGTTTTGACTTGTAAACACATGAATAAGATAAAACAAATTTTCTTTCCTCTATGTTTTGTTCTTTTACAAGCGTTAAAAAAAAAGAAAGAAAATATTTTTATTTAACAAAACTTATGATCTCGCGATTATATCATATTATTTACAAAAACTTAGAAAAAAAAGATTTTGAATTGAACCGTTAAATTTTTTCTTTTCTCTAATCAAAAGTAACGTACAAATACATGAATTGATCATGTCAGATGGATCAAGTGCGTCAAAATGGTTTTCAAATATACGAGCTCGTTTTACATCTCGTAACGTCGAACCAAATTCTGTTATCAATCCGAATTTTGTCTCATTTAATGAAATAATCGTGCCATCTAAAGAATCAACACTATCAAATTCAAAACATGTTTCTTTTCCAGTACAAAATTCAACAAATAATTCCATACAATCACTTTCAAAAACGCAAACTAGTAAAAAAGTAGACGATATTGATGATTATGATGAAATTGAAAATTCATTATTGGATATTACTCTGGATGCTGGTGTCGATACTGGAACATTGGCTGATAAATCCAAAGGAACGGTGGATTTTTTTCGTACGTCGGCAGCTGTAAGTTTTTCTTTTCTATTCTAAAAATTAATTGAATTTCGTTAGTTTGTAAAGAAAGTCATTGCAAATAATGATAGACGGTAAAAGATTTTCTATTGCTATCGTGATGTTCGAAAATATTTCTCAAAATTGACAAGCTTACCTTTTTTAGACTAAACTTCCTGCATTAAATCGTACACATTATTCAGATTGGTCAACAATCGACTGGCTAAGTGATGTAGCACGTGATGGTCTAAGACATCAAGTTATTACTGAACAAAAAACAGAATCACTCTGGCGTCGATTTATCTCTTATCATGATGCTCTATCGGGTTGGTTTTGTGTTTTGCTAGTCGCAATTAATATTGGAATTATTGCTGCTATTGTTGATATTGGTGCTGTCTGGTTAGCACATTTAAAAAATGGAATATGCCTACCATCATTTTGGTTGCATCGTGAACAATGTTGTGTAAGATTCTTTAATAATATAGAATTTCGTTTAATCCTACTTTTCTTTATTTCCAATGTCACAGTGGACATCTAGAAACAATACGTATAATGAACAACTATTAGTTCAATGTGAACAGTGGCATTCATGGTCAAAAGTGTTTCATATTGAAAACGATACAAATTGGGAGTACGCTGTTAATTATTTAGCCTTTGTTGTATTAGGTAATATTTGTAAATATCTTCATTAGACTTATTAGGACAAAAATTATCCAGTACGAAATACAATACCTTGATCTCAGCATCTGAAATGCTTCGCTAGAGAAACTATTCTATATAACCGATTTTGGTGTAAACTAGATCATTACAACCTGTTTTTGTTTAGGGTGTATATTTGCTTCACTGGGTGCAATGTTTGTTAAAATGTTTGCTCCATATGCATCGGGTAGCGGTGTGCCTGAAGTTAAGACGATTTTAAGTGGTTTTATTATCAGGGGATACCTCGGACGATGGACGGTGTTAATAAAAAGCATGGGAATGATATTAGGTAAAATAATATAATATTTATTTGATAGAAATCAAGGACCATTGATGTTATAGGTACAAGTGCAAATTTAATACTCGGTAAAGAAGGACCATTTGTACATGTCGCTTGCTGCTGTGGCAATATATTTGCTCGTAAGTATACGTCTCTATTAAATTGTCGTTAATTAGAATACGCTAAATTAGTTTGTAGGCTTATTTCCCAAGTATGGTCAAAATGAAGCGAAAAAACGCGAAATATTATCCGCGTCAGCCGCAGCTGGTGTTTCTGTAGCATTTGGGGCTCCCATTGGAGGTATTTGATGGAACTTCAGTGATTTGCAACATTGTCTAAATTTCATTATATGTATTTTATAGGTGTATTATTCAGTTTAGAGGAAGTTAGTTATTATTTCCCATTGAAAACTCTTTGGAGATCTCTCTTCTGTGCAATGGTAGCATCACTGGGTGAGTAATCAAGTTAGAGTTGTCTGATCACATAGTGTTTATTATTTTCTAATATCATCTCAGTTGTTAAACTATTATCACCATTTGAAAATCAACATTTAACATTATTTAATGTTGGCGATCAATATCGATGGTTTTATTTCGAACTTATCCCATTTATTTTACTTGGAGTTTTGGGAGGTTTGTTTGGTGCATTATTCATTAAATTAAATCTTTATTGGTGTAAAATGCGTAAAAGAACAAAATTAGGACAATATCCTGTAACCGAAGTTATTTGTATTGCATTATTAACATTACTTGTCACTTATCCAAATCCATTTACAAGAATTTCAATGGCAGATTTAATACGACGTCTCATTTCATCATGTGGTGTGGAAGATACATCAAATTTATGTAATTATGCACGAAATGTAACAAGTGCAAATGATAAAGTCGATTCGGCAAAAGCATTAAGTGGCGTATGGGCATCAGTTGGATTATTGGTATTGACTTTAGTCACACAAATTGGATTATTCATAATAACATTCGGAATTAAAATACCTTGGTAGGTATTATTTATATTAATTATTTAAAATAATCGAATAATTAATTATTTATATTTTAGTGGATTATTTATTCCAAGTATGACAATTGGCGCAATAACGGGACGTATTGTCGGTATTTTATTTGAAGCACTCGTCTATGAATATCCAACATTTTTCTTATCTGCTGCAGAATGCAGTAAAGCTGATGAAGAATGTGTAGCACCAGCTTTTTATGCATTAGTAAGTGTTTGTTATCAAAAAACATTTGAAAGCAGTTAATGTACGTCATCATTTTATTAATAGATTGGTTCATGTGCGTTTTTGGGTGGCGTAACTCGAATGACGGTGAGTCTTGTGGTGATCATGGTTGAGTTGACTGGTGGATTGAGTTACAGTGTCCCATTGTAAGTATTTCTTTACTTATCTTCAAGCACTTCACTTTATACAATCATATTTATTTTTTCTTTTAATTAAGAATGTGTGCAGCATTGGTAGCTAAACTAGTTGGTGATGCATTAGTTAAAGAAGGTATTTATGATGCGCATATTAATTTGAACAACTATCCCTATTTGGATATTAAAGAAGAATTTAGTTTTAATCGAACAACAGCAGTTGATCTTCTCAAAAGTAAACAGGAACAACAAAATGAACAAAAAGCGGAAAATGTAACACAACCACCCTTAATTACATTAAATCAAGATGGTATGAGTTTACATGAATTAACCAGTATAACACGAAGATATCCGTTCAGATGTTATCCGGTAATTATTTCAAAATCAATGCCATATCTTGTTGGTATTGTATCTAGACGAGATTTACAATTGGTACTAAATCAAGCTAAAAGTCGCTCAAACGCAGATAATGATAGTACAGTTCATTTTACGCGTACGAAACGAGCTGATACAATTAGTACAGTATCATCAATTAAACTTTATCGTTTACTCAATCGTTCACCTATTACAGTAACAAATGATACACCCGTTGAGACAATAATTGATATGTGTAGAAAATTGGGTGCACAAACAATTCTAATTACAGATAATGGAAAATTAACTGGACTTTTAACCAAAAAAGATGTTATTCAATATGTCAAACGAAAGAAAGAACAAAAATAGAAGATTATTTCTAAGTCTATTTTTCATAAGTTACAATATTCAAATACTTTGTTCTTGAAGTCGAATATAATCAGTCATAAATAGACACTTCATTCTAATTTTGACTAGTTTATTTTGCATGATGTACCGCTAAAAATGACGTTTTTACAGTCAAAATACTCCTGTTTATTGCGTGATTCGTAAAATAAATATATATATGTATACGAACTTGTCGAACACTCTTGAGACTATTGAAAATGTTTTTTTTGGAAGGCAACAAGAAACTTAAGATATTGTTTTTAGTTTTCTTAGTATAATAATTAATTTGATTTGATTTGACATTTGTCGAAATTAAATGGAAAAAATTCTTATTGTTACTCTTTAGTATGTATAGTTATTGACTTATTCTCATTGTGGCATGTTCTTACTCAATTTTTGATCACAGGAATACACAAAAATTTTTACAATCACACTATTCAGTGTGATCTTCCTTTACAAATACGATGTTGAAGATGCAACTTTCGATAATAGTACAAAAGGTCGGAAACATTTTTTTTTCATTATCTTTTATTTATATTTTTTTGCCAGAAACGGTTTACTGAAAGTTTTTCTATGGATCACTGAGTAACTATTAAATTTAAATACTATCATTTTAACTGAAAAGAATCAAAAGTCGTGTTATACGAAAAGTAGATCTTGATAGAATAAATTATCCGCTATGCATATCATCGGAACAAAAGAAACGGTAAAGTTGGTTTTGAGTTGCTGAAAAGTGTTTTTTCGTGTTCAGCACACTCGATAACCTAGAAGATTTTCTATTTTTGGCGAAGAGTACCTCCAAAAGTGTAGGAAAAATGTTTATAATATTATTTTCTCATGGAAATTTTACTGTGCCATTTTGTTTTCAAAATTTTTCCTCAAATTTTGAAAGTATCCCTTATCAAAAATAGAAAATCTTCTGGGTTATCGAGTGTGCTGAACACGAAAAAACACTTTTCAGCAACGCAAACCTAACTTTATTTTTTTTGTTTCGATGATATGTTTTAACATCTATAATTACAAAGATCGAAGAACTTTCAAAACATTTAGATACAGCCATTATTTGGTAATATGGAAATATAAAACTCAGTAGATGCTAAGAATGGATATTAACAAGAGACCATAATCAAAAACTCTTTTCAATAACAGTAACATATAGTAAAAACTGTACTGTTTTTCTCAAAATAGAGAATTGTTTGTGCATCATTGCTGACAATTGTAAAAATAAATCCTTTCTCTTTCTCTCACTACTAAAGACAACAACAATCTATCTATCTATCTATCTAATTATAGATAGAAGATTTTTGAACGAATAACTCTTTGTCTTATTAGAGATTTTCTCTTTTTTTTTAAAAAAAGACACTTATCACTATTTCAACGAACATTTTTTTTAAGAAAGAAAATGTCCTTGAAGAGCGTGTATTTTTTCTTCGTCTTGTCGGGGATGTATTTCATCCTCTCTGACTGTGAGATTCTATTAGCTAATATATAGTCTATTTTTTGTAACTAATTTATAAGCTTTCAATTTTCTTTCGTAGTTGTTAGAATCACTGTTAAATCATATATCAAAATACAAATGAGAATTTAGGCCTTTAAACGAATAACACGTATGAAACCGACAATTACATTATACTATATAATAAGACAAAAAAAAACTGTCCAGGACTAATAGTACAAATATGATCATTCTTCATGCGTACGTGATACTACATCAATCATTCATACATTATCATCTTGTTTTAGGTAGTTCTATAATCGCAAACACACACATATAATCAGATCCATTGTTTAACAAAAGTGTTTAATTTCAAAACAATGCAGCAACAACAATTATTTTTTCTGCTTTTCATCTGTTTTACACTATCAATGATATCATCTGTTTACAATTATCCAATGGTAAGTAAAACATCAGTTCTATGTCTAACAAGTAAACTGCTTCGAGTATCTCATCGATTTTTGCTCGAAATACGCATGGTTAGGAGTCGTAGATGGTCTTGACCACGAATCTGAAAATTATACCTACTCGTAGTTAGATCTCTGTTCAGACTTTTAGGGAGCCATACAAAGCCTGAAAATTTCAGAATGGTGGACGATTTCTGCAAGGCAATAACCCTCTATGTTTTTAAGAAGATAACGACTAGAATTTATCAGGAGCGATTCGTTATTTAGTTTTTAATATTTCTATACTTCAGAAGGTAATTGTGAACTATCATTCTGAAATTTTTTAATCATTTCTAAGCATTGGTCCAAAGAGTCAATTCAATTCTATTAATTCGCTTTTTTTTTCTGTAAATTTGATATTCTTAGTAGAATCTTATATAACTGTTAATAAAGGTGGTAATCATTTTGAGAGACGCTGTACATAAAAATCACAGAAGTCGTAGAGTGTTCAGTATATAAATGCCTTAGAGTATATTTTAAAAAAAATTCTAAGGTATTGGTGATCCAATGACATGCGCAGACGAATGATATCAATAAATTGAGGCATATTGAAGGTTATATCAGTTATCGTAACTGCGAAAAAACGTAATCATCAATTAGTGGTAATAAAATATTCAATGAATATCTGTGTGTAACAGATTTATCTTACTAGAAAAACTAATAAACTACGTTGTTTCTAACAGAGACTTAACAAGGAAACAAATATTGAATAAGGAATAGAGATCTAAATACGAGTAGGTATAACCTTCAGCTTAGTGATCACGACTATCGACTATCCCTAAGTACGTACGTTTCGAATAAAAACCGATGAGATACCTGGAGCGTTTCATTCGTAAGTAAGGTGCCGGGAATTCAACAAGATAGCAAAAATTTTTGCGTTTTCTTTGGCATGGTTGAATAGAGCATACGGAGTTACCTAGAAAAAAGTCAGTTTAAGATTTTTAAAAGTCATTTAAGTGAAAAAATTGTAAAATATAGATTTATTAAAAATAGGCAAAAGTAGTCAAATTAAGGTTTTGGGTGAATTTTTCGGTTTTGCTTTTTGAAAAAAATGAAAGTTACCAAAAATTTTTGAAGCACATGTTATTGGACTCAGTTTTTGACGGTAATTTCGAGCATTATGTTGGTTTTGCGAAGAAATTGAAATTTGATGATGAAAATGGCGGAACACGACGAATACAATCTCTTGCTTTTATGAAATATGAAACTCGACTTGAACAATTTTTAACGTAGTTTAGGTTTACAACAGCTTATCAGTTACTAGAGACTCAAGTAGAATCGCTTGCTTTTTTCCAGAAGATCTCCTATGTGCAAAAAGCCTCAGATATTCCATGTCAACATTTCTCATTCGGCTAATACAATAAATATACCGTACGATAGAGAATTTGTCGAGCTACAATTTAATATAGAGAAAAAGTGTCTAGAGGGCACCTTGACATTAGAAATATTTCTGTAAACCAGAATTAGGCTTGTAATTCTCAATTCTCTCTACCAGAAATCAATTGTTATGCAACACAAATATATTATTCGGAATCAGAATCAAAAACTGAGTTGACTAATGTGTATGTCTATCCTATCTGGCTATTTTAGTTTTTGTCGAATTTTCACGTTGAAAAATTATCTAGATTTACATCAAAAGATGAAAATCAAGTAAACATTTCGAAATAACTATTAATCAGCTCAGTTTTTGATTCTGATTCCGAATAATATATTTGTGTTGCATAACAATTGATTTCTGGTAGAGAGAATTGAGAATTACAAGCCTAATTCTGGTTTGCAGAAATATTTCTAATGTCAAGGTGTCCTCTAGACACTTTTTCTCTATATTAAATTGTAGCTTGACAAATTCTCTATCGTACGGTATATTTATTGTATTAGCCGAATGAGAAATGTTGACATAGAATATCTGAGACTTTTTGCAATGCACATAGGAGATTATTTTCCATAGTCAGAAGTATTTCTAAACATGCTTGGCTTTAGAACGACTATTTCCATATATGTGATATACAGAAATATAGCGCAGAAAAGGAGCTTTTGAATGATATATAATAGTCGTGAGAAATTGTGAAACTGAGAGAGAAAGATTCAAAAATATGATCTATAGTATATATCAGATGCAGTAGAAACTTAATTAAATTCGATTCGACCGATTTTTTTCTGAGAGTGGTTCTAAGGTCTAGTAAGTACCCAGAAATATTCCTCTTCATTCTACATCTAGCCTTTGATTAGTCGATGGAATTCAGGCATGGGCCAATTTCATCAGATAATCGCTCTAGTCCTTTGTGAAAATTCACGTTTTTTGGTAACAAGAGTGACCCTCAATAGAGTGTTTGGCCTCTAGTTTTTTAAACAAGCATTTTCAGAAAGAGTTATTCCAGGGCTAGCGGTTATTTTGTATGCTCTTTCGAATGAGACATAAATAAAAATAAAATAAAAATTTCCTCCAGACAGTATGGTCGGTGCTGTGATGGTGCTTCTCTTATAGTAATTTTTTTCTAGGTAACTCCATATACTCTGTCCAAGCATGTCAAAGAAAAGGTAAAATTTTTTGCTGTCTTGTTGAATTCCTGACACCTTAGTTACGATGGGAATCATTTATATTTAAAGTTGGTCATTAATTCGGCTATCAAATAGTTGCTCATATTCTAGCGCTTCATCTGCTCTAATAATTGTTTTTCTCTCGCTTTTTCAGCTTAACAGTATGGATGAACATGATGAAGATGCCTTGCGGCAATTATTAGAGTATAAAATGATGAATAAACACAATTTAAATTCTCGAAGTTTGTATGATCCGGCCTATAGAGATTGGTCAAATTATTTTGAACGACGCAATATATTCGATCCAGCCTACAGAGATTGGGCCAATACATTTAAACGCGAAATTAATTAATTCAATTAGATAACGGTGTAAGTGATGATTATTTTTGTGAATAAGTAAAAAATGTGAATACATTCGAGAACTAAAAGTGAAGATGATAGAATTTTGTTATCAAATAAATTTTATTATTATTCAGACATGCGTACAATAAACTTTAAATATTAAAATGTTGCAAAAATGATTAAATAAAACTGAATTGTTGATTAGATGCATAATGAAAGTATGAAAAAAAAGTACATCAAAACTAAAATATTATTTAAAGATTTTAGGTCAAGTGGGATTAAAGGATAATCCGGTCTACTATTTCTTGCAAATAGATTAGTAGTAAATATTTTATTTTAATTACCTACACTAAAAATCAAATTAGTTTTCTAGGGCACATGATAAAACTATTTCAAGAAAAATGTTGTAGAAAGTGTTAAATTACTTGTTATGTAGCCTTGTAAAAGAGATTTTAAAATCAATCCAGCTTTATCAAGCTTTTATGAAACTATTGTTATAAAGAAAGATATTATTGTTTGTTGATCTGCTACATTTCAATAGAACGAATAGAATATTCAAATAAATCAATTAGTGCAAGTGAACTCTTAGATCTAATAGATTGATTACTGTGTCACTGAACACTCTATACGCAAGTCGATTATTGCATTAACGATTTTTCAAGGTTTTATGAATAAAAAAATGACACTCTTTTTAACATATGTAAAATGTTCAAGTTTTAGAACTTTTTACATCATACACAATCATTTGTTTATTAACGATATGTTCATATGTCTCTATTACATCTTTGTATCTGGAAAAGAGTGTATAAAATGAATAAAATACATTTTCATGATTCATTGTACACATTATTTGTGTTCTGATATAAATAATTGAATTTATTTTGTACAGTTACGTCTTTATAATCAATACTTATGACAGAAAAAATTGCCAAAAAAAACAAAATAGAAATAATAAAATAGCGGCAACTTTGATATGCTAAGTAATATAAATTACATTTTAAAACACGTATGACACAAAAAAAATAATAAGATAAACTCCTAGCATACTGTTCTGTAACGAAGGAAAATGTAGGATATACATCGCTAATTAGAGAAAAATAAGATTAAATAGTGATAGGATAGTTTTACGATAATAATAATATAGAAAACTATTATTGTCGTTTCGGTGGTTAAAAGATATAATGGAGTTCTAATCCACAGATAATATTAATCTCATCTTATTGTTAAAAGCCATTTAATTTTCTCGCTCAGAAAGTAAAATGAATTTTCTGACTATAAACTACTTGATCACGCGTATAAGCTGACATACCAAAAGAAGAAAATAAAGCGAAAAACAACGAGTGTAAAAACTCACTCAGAATAACGAAAAAAAAATAGTTAGAACATAAATAGAATATACATAAAAAAAGTAGTGTTAATTTACTGCTATTCAATCATTTGGACCGCTGATGATTGTATTTGAATAGGCGTAGAAGGATCCATACGCGGTAATAATGACACATGATCAGCATCAGTAATCAAAATATTATTATGCTCATTAGATGCAGTTGTCATATCTAAATTATCAGCATCAGAACGCCAGACTGAGGACGCACGAGGTAACGGATTTGTTTCTTGTTGATTTGATAAAGTATCAATAAAACTGGCTTTAATTAACATCAAAATTGGACGTTCAAAACCTTAAAAGGTAGAATGCAATTTTATAACGCAAAAAACAGTATTCCTTAAATGGTTTCATGCAAAAAAGAATTCTATAAGTTTTTCTTAGTCTTTTCTAGATATAAGCTAATGGCCTACAACGCAGAACCGAGACATATTTCGAAATAATAGTGATCCTATTCTCTTTACTTCGAAGTGCGCATGGAAAGCTGTTGCTGTACAGTAAGTAAGCATCTTGGTGGAAAGGCTGAATATTTACCTTTATTCTTGTGTGTTGGTGTACCGATTGTACGACATGTTTGAAAACCCACTTCACTCGATAACAAATAAGATAAAAACTCCGTTGGTTTAAATTCAATATGACGATAATTTTCCCATATTTTTTTCTGAAAAAAACAACATGACGATAAATTCAATTTAATGTGAGAAGATACGATAAAAATCTTTGCATAAAAAGAAAAAGAGGATTCATCAAAATGATATGAAACGCTTTATTATGGATGTTTTTGACTAAAAGTGTTTTAGCTCTCTGTTTAAACATCATACGCAGCGATCCCCATCAGGAGAGAGCGAGGCGGCAGGGAGGAGCTAGCCCCTCTCTGGAAGTTTTGACTTTCCGTTAAAATTTTTCCGCACTGGAAAATATAGAAGTGGCATAAAAAACTGTTTTTTGTGCCAACTTTTCTGTGTTAATCTTCCACGTAGACTTGCAAATACAAGTACACTCTCGTTTATATTACTTGGAAGTCAATTTTTATTCCCTAAATATTTTAAGTCTGACTGTCTTATTTTATCGTCTCGAGTCGAGAAGAAAGAGTTTACATTTTAAGACTTGAGCAGCTGTAACGTCCTTAATTCATCATAACATATTAAGACTGCAATTAAAAATAGAATGAAAATGAGAGTTAAAGACTACAAAAGTTCGATCTATTTCCGTCAACCCCACCAAATTAAAACTGCCGTGTATAGGACATTACATTAAAGCGAAGACAGAAATATAGTTGTTTATAGCAAGCCAAAGAAATCTCACATTACGTTTAGATGAACAGGAAAATGATAGAAAAAATGATCATGCCGAAGGTTAAGAACGACTATTGTTTTTATTTGTACTTTACTCCCTTCATAAACGGAACGAAAAGTGAAGGAACTTCAGATTGAGTATAGAGAATAGTACAGAAATAAAATCACTTTCCACAAGATATTTTTATAAGCTTACCGCCACAATTATAGCCTCCCCCTTCTGGTAAAAAACAATCAGAATCCCTGATCTTTTGCCAGAAAAACTAAGCCACCAGTGATCTTATTTGATCAGAATTACTAACGAAATATTTAAAATTTAGAGGAACGCAAATGATTGAAAATCTAACATCGCGTTCCGTTTATAATTTCAATTGTCTAGATTCACTTACAGTCATTTTACGTTTGATTCGATAACTTTGCCATTGTTGTGGTTCTAATAACAAAATTCCACCTGGCCTCAATGCACGATAAATACGTTTGAAAAATCGTTTAATACCACAGTCTCCAAAATTTAAATGAATCCATTTCGTTACACTAAATGCAATTATGGTTTCATATTCTGCTGTAACATAATTTAGATCATCATCGTTTTCCAATACAAAATTTGCCTAAAGCATATAAAAAATAATTCATAAACGAATAACAATTAGGACAAAACACATTTTACGACTATAACCGTATATTTTTTCGCGTCCAACGAATGCTTCCTGCCTGTGTTGTTTGTCGTTTATCGCAAGAGAAACGGCAAAAAACAAGCACAATACACATACACGTACAAACACAACATGCAAAAAGGTAGGAAAATGGATAGTATAGAAACAATCCTAAATTTGATTATATTTTTTTAAACGCTAGCTTTTTTTTATTGTCTTTGAAATTTAAAGAAATTAGAACATGAACAGAATTTTATTGTTTACGTAAACTTACACAAACACTTGTGATCCATTTAACCACAATGTTGTGGTTTCGATTTTTGCACTAAAAAGTAAAAATTCTGAAGATATTGGCTTCGAAACGATTTTATTATTCCTCGTCGCACAATATGTCTCTTTTAAACGGGAAAAACAGTATCGCGAAAATGTATGTTGTCCAACAACGTTTGATTACACAACTAGAAAATAGAGACTTTGTACTTGTTGTGTACTATGCTTAATATACATACATCATTAGATCATTTATTCATGATTCAAATAGACAATGTGCTTTTGCGAATTCTGCTGCTGCTGCTTGTAGAAGATAGGAAAAAGGAAAAGATGCGTGTTGTGTGTTTGTATCGATTTAAATGACGATGTATGTTGATAATACATTCCATTTTCGAACAACATGACAGAAAGCATTCGTCGTGTGTATCACACCTATAAAATAATCAAGAAAAAAATATCAAGTACAGCTGTGTATTCACTGTTCTTGTTTGATGCTTGATTTTTTTTTAATTTAGTTGAACTATGTTTAGCAAATTACCTGTTGAAAACGCATGTTCAACGGAAATTGGATATCTCTGTTTGACTGTTGTTCATTATTAATTTTAGTTCGTTTATGATTCTGTATTTTATCCCATAAACGTTGTCTTGCTTGATGTATTAATTGTTGATCAATGTCAACTCCCAGAATTGTTTTTGGATTAAAATTTTCAGCAATAAAAAATGTTACGTGACCAGTATGGCATCCTAAACAAAGAAAAATGATTCCTTAGATAGCGACTGTATAACATCTCTTAATCAAAAATGTCAAATTTGCTGTAAAAGCAGTCACAATATGGTCTACAAGGCATTCTCTGTTCACTCCTCTTTCAACTTGATTGGAATATGATTTTCAACTCATTTCTCAATAAAAATTGACATTCATCAGATTAAATTATACAATCAAAAACATCGTTTCAGTCGAAAGATGGTGTTCTTTAATTGATTCATCATGTGAATGTTCAATGTCAAATATTATGTTTTTTGCAAAAAATTTTATTCTTACCGATGTCGAGAACATCTTTTTGTTTAAACCATTCTGATTTCATATAAGTCAAACGATTATCTTGCGAAGGATCACGATAACCATAATAGCCTTTAAAATTTCCATAGCACATTTCTTCACCTTGCTCTCTAAATTTGACAACCTCATCATCTTCGTGTTCATCAGCTAGTTGCGGCCACATATTTTGTACATTCGTTGACGGTGTTGTAATTGAATCAGAACGAGTTTGATTATAATACTGATTATCAAAACTCAACGATGGACGATATAGATTTAAATGATTGTTAACAGAATTTGGTACCGATGTTTGAATCGACAGCAAAGGACGAATAGACGGAGAAATATGTTGAGCATGTGAACGAATTGTATTCACTGGACGATTATTTTGAGGATGAATAAATGAATCTGTAACAAGATTTTTATTTTTTCCATATGGTTGACTTGCTTGTCTATAATAGCATCTACCTGTTGGGTTCACATTCTTGTTATCTGATGTCACCGATAAAGATAGATTTCTTGATCGTGAATCTCCATCTAATCTCAAAGGATCTCTTGTATTTGGTGTTAATAATATTTCAACAGTAAGACCACCATCGGATGAATTATTATTATTTGGTTTAGGCGGATTGACAATATCGGTATGAAATGTTTTTTCTTTTTTCTGTTGTATTAAAGCATTCAAATTTAATGGATCGCTTTTGTTTCCACCTAGACGACAAAGAAAATTTGTAAATATTATTTCTGAAACTAAAGAATACAGTAACCAAACTACAAACACCTTTCAGTTATAGAAAAACCCTACTTTTGGCACGTTCTGTATTCACACAAATGCCTTTAAAATCTTCTCCAATATTCATTTTATCACAAACAAAAATACAATATTCGTAATGGCTACATATAAAAAAATGTTCACGTCGACAGGTTTCATATGAGTAAATTATACGCACAGAGTCTTATAACGTGATGAATTATATTTTTTCCTGTTGCTTAAATTGACAACTATGATTACGAGACTGCCAATAATAGTCAACAGGAATGAGACAAACAAGCGCTACTCACAATTTAATAAATTCGCATGCTCTCAAAATCTAACATATTTCAGTCTAAATAATTACCTTTGTGTTTAGAAGCTTCAGGCAATTGGCACACGTGAATGTTCGAAGCGATGAGAGACAAGTATTAGAATAAAAGAATAAACATTTCTTGTACTAAAATAGATGTCATCTCACTGGAGTAAAAGTCTTTTAGAAAAATATGTTCTCGTTCTTCAGCGTCAGACTAAGTATGGACTTATCTGGGGTTTTTAACGAGTATATAAATCCTTTTTCCTGATGTTGTATATTTTCACTACAACATATAAATTGCATTGAAACTCATCAGGTCTTCTCAAAACCATGACTCTTCGGCGCAGTGGTATGACTTTTTTCACCCACATTTACGGTTTCTTCAGAACGTACTAATCAATTTTAAAGAAACATCTGACTCACGATTAGAAAAGAAAATTTTTTCAAAAATAAAATGATTTTCACAGTACTACAGACAACGTTGGCCCAAAGATTTGCATTACTTTACAAGTTAATTTAAAAAATAGTGGTTTTATGAAGTTATATTTACCTAATAGAAAATATGGCATAAGCAAACGTTTTCTTGGAATATATCGTCGATTTTTACGAATTGCTCCGTATCGTTTCGTATCCATATTAATCACGCTGCTTTTATTGCCACTACTGTTTGTCGTTGATGTAGAATTTATAGGGGATGTCACCGATAGATTAGATTCCTCAGTGAAATCGGTAGACATTCAGAAATAAAGTTTAAAAATAAGAACGAAATAATTTTGACAAGAAGGTATATAGAAACAATATAGTGTGAAGAACTGCAAAGTACAAGACCACCTTTCTGTTCTTTTTAAAACCGAGTAATTTTCTACATTATCTTTTAGGCGCAAAAAATACTTATTACACAAGGCACAAAAATGTCATGAGAGACGTGTAAGACAGCTGACCTATATAGGAGAGAGAAACGTGTGACACGACAGACTAAAACGCGTCTCACAGCCAGGTAAGTTTTTACCCTTTTAAAAAAACTTTACTATAGAAGATTTCAAAAAAACAACTTTCTATTGTCAACGTCGGTTCAACCAAGAGAACGCTCCTAGGTACCTTACCATTTTAAGGAGTTTGAGAAGGATTTAGAATGGCGATAAGGTAAAACGTGGAGGAGCTACTTCCTAGGTCAAGGTAGGTAGGCTATGTTTACACTACAGCTACTAAGTTTTCAGAGTTAAATTCGATATTCTTGTCGAGCTTGATTTGAAATCGTTTTTACTTGTAAACTTTTTTTAATTTTATTAATGAATAAAGCAATAATAGGATTCTTTTGTTGCGACTGGTGTGAAAAGGGATTATATCAAGTCAAAGTTAAATTCTTAATTTTACAATTATTTAGTAGATCTCTTTTTTCAGGTAGTAAATTCGTTCGTATAGTAGCGAATAACTGAAGTTTTTCGAAAGATTTGGTTTTTAATAAATTAGTAGCTCTGAAGTACTTATAAAAGCAAGATGTATTGAATTTCAATGACAAACAAGCAAGTTCTAAAGCAATAGATATGCTATGTCTCTAAAATGCGGAACGCGTCAGTTAGGGCCACAAACACGTGACATCTCTCAACGGAATTTCAGCACAGTAATTCTTAAACATCCAAAACGCGTAACTCTGCTATCGGAATCTCTGTGCGTTACCGTTTTTCTCTCTTTTCGTCTATCCTATAATATTCGGAAAGAATATCGTAGAATCCTGGAAAGCGTCTTGTTTTGTAGAATGAAGTGCGTTCTTCAGAGTCCACCACTAGCTCAATTCAAAATAATTGACGCTTTTTATGCTATACTTAAAATACGAAGAGCCCCAAAAACATTGTTGTTTGTTTTTTAGGGCTTTTAGTATTTCGATTGTAACCGAAAAGTCGTCAATTATTTCGAATTGAGCTAGTAGTGGATTTTGAAGAACGCTTTCCAGGATTCTACGATATTCTTTCCGAATATTATAGGATAGAAGAAAAGAGAAAAACGGTAACGCACATAGATTCCGGTAGCAGAGTTACGCGTTTTGCATGTAAACTAACGTTAAATTTGATTCTATTTACTCAAATTAGCTTTTAATTTATAACTTTATATCAAGTTTCAACGAGATCAAAAGTTAGTGATGGACGACAAAAAAGAGCTAACCCTCTTCTAGCAACTTTCAGTCCTACGCTAGGACTGAAAGCAAGCTCCTCTACAAAAACATTTCTAGTACAGCGCGGCACTGGTAAAAATCAGTGCTACATTTCACATCCCGATCCGGTCATAAAATTTAGTTTGCAATTACTATTAGTTTTTACCAGAAAAAAAGTTGTTTTTAGGAAAACACATTGAATTACCCAAAAAACAGATTGTGATGCAGTTTTTGACACTCTTTTTGATGACGAAGTCTAAACTTTTCGAAAACGTTGAGTTTTTTCCACGAACGGACTTTACTGGAAAAAATAGTATTTTGTATCCCGATTGGGCTATATGATTTTTGGTGATATCCCAATCGGGATATAAGTCGTGCTTCTCTACTGACAGGGGTGCCGATAAAGTAAGAATTTATGATACATCGACACTTTTTCGGCACCAGTGCGCACCTCGGCCAATGAAAAAGTATCAATCTGCACGGGTACGCATCATTGCAAAACTTGAAAATCTTTCTGGAATAAGTGCCAGTAAAAATATTTTTGTGAGGTCGCGCTTCGCTTCGTTCGGCACTTCCAATACAAAATTGATGACCTTCGCTCAACAAACTATAAAAATAACTCTGGTCAACGCTATAAACTTTTCCGAAAATACCATAAAGCAACGATTATTTTCTTTTTGCTAAAATAAACATTTATTTGACGATACTACGCTATTCCTTCTGAATATACTACACCAACTTTCTACAAAGTATGAGCCGTGAAAATCTCAGTTAGTAGCTTTAACTTTTTACTACTATATGAGATTATTTTATCAACTTTAATGATCAATGGTTTTGAAAATATATTTTTTCAGTGATATCTAGTTGTTATTATTATTGTACATAGAGATGGTGATGTTTTTGTTATTTTGTTGTTAAAATATAATCGAATGATCTCGGAAAATGCATTGAGAAAATTTTAAGATTTTAAATTAATGTTTTGTAAAGAAAAAGATTTCTCTTTTAGTCCATTCTGCAAAATTAATAAAATTGAAAATATGTTCTATTTAGAAAACAGTTTTTATTTTCAAACCAATTTTCTTTCGAGTTTTGAATTTTGTTCGCGTTTTTGTCGTGTTCTTGGGATAAATATAAGTTCTTTAAAACTAATACGACAAAAAACAACAAGACTTATAAACATAACCGATAGAGACGAAAAATGAACAATAATTTTTTTTCGAAACAAGCATTTATTAAGAGCATTTGCTTGTACACAACAGATTAGTTTCTTAAAACTAGAATAATTCAAATCATCGAGTAAAAAAGTAGGATAAATAACACAATGGAAGAGATTGACATACTGTTTTAAGAACGAATGATGGGAAAGAAATGAAGGCACTATTTCAATTTAATCTAATGTTAATTAATAACATGGAAGAAAGAGAGTGATCACCACATAACAGATACATTGATGTAAGTCACTTCTGAATCAGGCGTAAAATTGACACGTAAATTATCGTTACTTAATTCATTGATATTGATTGGTTTTATTTGTCCTTTCTCGTCTCTAATTGTTATTTTGTATGGTTCATTATCTGACAATGCAGTATTCTCGGCGGATGTTGTATCATCATTCGAACTATAGCCACTTTCACAATCTTTACCGAGAATAGATATTGATTTTAAATGTTGTTCTGTTTTTCGTTTGCGCGTTATAGCTTTTAAATTCAAACAGAAATGGGTTTCTGAATGTAAACTTAATATTTTTTCTGTAAATGCTGGTCCAGATAGTTCGATTTGTTTTGATAACGGTCTAATTCTGAACGGATTTCCCTCCGGAATGATAATATGACCATAATCAATACTGATCGTATATTTACATAATTTTGACGGCATATACGAACAAATGTATGTTAAATCATTTTGTTTTTGAAGTTTGATGGGAACAATGGTGTAATCTTGATCATATATTTCCACATTCAATTCCCAATTGACATGTTGTCTATCAAGATTAATTTTAAATTCAACTTCTTTGCCAACGATCACAACATCATCATTCGGTGTAAAACCGGGACCACTAACAGATATTTTTGGTGGATGATCAGAAGACATGGGGATCGCGAGTGTGGTTATTTTCGAAATAATCGGTGATATTTCAAGATCTTCATTACAAAATAATATATGTAGAGGTAAATCGCCGGTAATGTCAGGCCAATAACAAACTTCAGCAAATTGATTTTCGTAGTTAACGACAGACGTGACACGCGAATTATTTATTAAAAATTCTAAATAACCTTCGGTATAACCGCTGAAATCAACATAGAAGACGGCTGGATAGGTTTGATAACCACATCGTAATCCCGGGCCATATGCAAAAAATTTTTGATTATTATTATTTTTCATACTAATAGGTGATTTATAATCGAGTGGAGCATCTAACTGGCAAGAAGACGAGGATGAAATTGTTGTTTGAGGTTCTATCACTAAAAGTTTTATCGGACTGATTGACAGAGGTTTACCAGCTTGAAAAATAATAATATTATAGAGACCTAGAAATTGTATAACAATTAGACAAAAGGATGAACGTATCGTACCGTATGACATACCTGCTTGTGAAACTGAGTAATCACAGCGAAATTTCTGATTTCCAAGCGGTTCGATAGAGGCGTGTGCGTAAGACGATGGTTTACTCGAGAGTGAATCGACAATAATGACTTCTATTAAACTACCTTTCAAATCTGATTTACTACAATCAACTTCAAACCATTGTGGATGACTCACTTGTATAGACGTGTTTTCAATTCCTGAGAAAAAATTAAAAATAAAAGCCGAACTATTATATGATATAGAAAGGTTGGTTGATAGAGCAGAAAATTCTTCATCTTTCTCTATCAAATTTATGATATTAAGTTCAGAATTTGAAGAAAAAAATACTAGAGATACTGAAATTTTTAAATTTTTTTTTGTTTTAAATTTGTATGGTGAGTGAAAATAATTTTTGTCTAGCTCTTTGATATTAAATGTGAAATTAGTGGAAATGAAAGAGAAAAGTTAGTCTTTAAAAGAATGAATGGCTCAAAATAAATAAAGACAGAAATATTAGATAAAATACTTTTAGGGTATATAAATCTTGTAAAAATACTCCTGTGTCGGAGATTTGAGTTGAATATGAAGAAACGACAATGATCAAATATTTACCTGGTCCGTGTACTGCTGGTGTTATGATGACTTCTTGATGATTCGATTTTTCGTTTTGTTGCTGTACTTTCATTTTTGTTGCTGATGATGATGATGATCGATGTCGAATCAATACAGTGTACGGTTGTTTTAATAATGGTCTAGTTTTATAAAATATTGATATTTTATATGTGCCTTCATGTTTTGGAATATATGTGCATGAATAGATATTTTTATTATTGTATGTGTTTATATAACTCAACTCAACTGGAAGAGAATCATTTTCATGATTGTTGCTGATTTTAACAGCTAAATCAGGTTTTCTTATATAAGTATTTGTTTCAAAACAAAACATTGTGAATTGATTTAGTTGATTTTTTAATGCTTGAATCCCATTTCCGTAACATTTAACTATCTCATGTTCATTGTCTGTTTCATCTGTTAATGATATCATTCTCGAATGATTTATTCTTTTTTCATAATTATTAAATAAATTTTCATTCGATAATAATTCTTCAGCTGTGTAAACTTGTTGAATATTAAGCCATTCTACGGCCAGACACATTATTTCATTTAAAATATGGATTGAATCATGACAATGAATTCTATATAATCCGGGACATATGAGCTCAAATGATGCAAGTAATTGACGAATATTTGGTAAAATTAAATCATCATCAATATCGCTTAACATTATTTCTGCTAATTTCTGATAATTTCAAACGATAATCAATTCTTTTCTTTGATAGTGATGCTCGACTTAGTTTATTGGTTAAGTGGTAAGACTGTTGTTCTTACGTACCGAGACATTGTTGATCGTTACGAGATGTTCTTGAATATGAATTATATAATCTATTATTATTTTGTCGATATTTTATATTGTTCAATGTTTTAGTATTCAAATGATCATAATTGTCTGATATTTTCGGTTGATTTCGAATAAAAATACATTTGTGTTTATCATATGAAAAATTGACTTTTTCTGGTATTGAACGGTTTAAACAACGATAACGACAATTACACGATGTGAATGAAGACGAAGATGAATAAAAAATCACAATTATTTGACGAGTAAGATATAAATGGATAAGAAGACGAACGTATATTTGATGAAAATTTTAATGATGTTGGTGGTGATTGAGATGTAGTCGGATAAATTTCTTTAGGAATACTTAATGATACGGATATTGGCTTTGATAATGTTGAATATGGCACGTTTCGAGCGAAGCGCGTTTGATAATCGTTTAATATCACACCCGTGATACGAGAATGAATATGCTAAGAAAATGAAAGCAAAGATTTTTTATTATACTTATGGATAAACTACGTAGAAGAAATAAAATTGACATTGAACTAGTTTATTGGATGATTGTACCTGATAGGATTCTATCATTTTAATATATCGCTACTCTACCATTGTTCGTTCAAATTTTAGCGAAAACTGGCTTCGCTTAGAATCACACGCTATATGGATAGTTTCATGTTTTCCAGATGTAAGAACGTTCATAATCTTTTTAGAATTGAATTCTTTCCTCTTTTATTTTTCTTTCAGTTCATACTCTATATTCTTGTCAATATGAGTTTTATCATATTTCGAGTTCCGAATAATCAATTCTCGAGCTCCATTTTCTTTCGTTTAAAAACAACTTTTCCTCATATTGTTTTATATCGTTTTGCTGTAATTCCGTTTCAGTATACTGTTTGTTTTCATTTTAATCCTTTTGTGATAATTTCATTACTCTCAGACGTCCTTCTATGGCTTCAGTTATATCTGTATGCTCACACTCAGCGATTAAACGGCCATTGATAATGATATCTATTTTGTTGTGTTCGCTGCATCTTTCGCGTTAAAAAACTTCAAATAAAATTTTACTCTAATGAAGTCTGTGCAACAGTTTGATGTCGGTTTCTAACAACTAGTTACAAAAGTTTTTCAGAAGATACTCTGTTTCTGACAAGTAACTCTCCTGAAAAAAGGCTTTTTTCGTAGGTTTTTTTGGCGTATTTTATGTGTTTGGAGAAAGAGGTCAAAATGAAAACACTTTCTCGCTCACACATCAATAAAGAACTCAATTTTTCAACATCTTGTTCTCGAATTTTTCTTCACTTTATAATTCTTTCCTACTTTACGTGTACGTGTCATTCCGAAAAGTTATCCTGGACAGATATGATTATATTAGAAAAATTATGAAAGTTAATCGAATCAAATTCGTCAATTAACAATAACAAGTAAAGATTGATGCGAAAAATTATTATGCTATGAACGTCTGACTTTGCTGGTTGGTTTATATAGTTTGATGGTAATAATATGGAACGAATAGTGCTACACTTATGGGTATCTTTGACAATTTTCTCATTGAAAACTTTTTTGGATTAACGTAAGACTAGATACATTCAGATGCGTTTTTCTCAATTGCTTCTGTCTGTCAATAAAAGAGACCAATGAAAGAGAAATCAGATGCACCTAACGCTCAGGCATAGGTCACTAGTTCATCGTGCACTCTAAAAAAAGTGCGATTTAGGATCAAATTAAGTCGCATTAATGTGCCTTATTCTGTGAAAATAAGGCACATTAATGCGGCTTAATTTGATCCTAAATCGCATGTTTTTCTTAAAGTGCAGATATGAGAAATAATGCGTGCATTCTATTTCCAGGAGCAATCTCTTCTGTTGTTAAATGGATAAAAAATATATTAGGACTAAGAATACGAAGCTAATGAACTAGACTGAAATGAAATAATTAGCTAAAATTTCATTAAAATGTGAAAAAGATGTTTTTCATCCTTTTACTTTGTTTTAAAAATTTCTATCTTTCATGATTTTTTATTAGGAATTTTAGTTTTCAGAAGTTTCTGCTCTGCGTTTTTCCGATGTATCTTTTTCCAACTATATATCCTCACGAGCTGAAAATATAAACCGGCTGCACTAACCTGCTCCATACGTGATATGTGTGAAAAAAAATACGAAGAGACTTATTAAATGTGTTACGTATGTTGTATAAATTATTTTATTCACCTATTTCTGCCTCAGGATAAGTAGACTATACATTTGTCATTGCATATTATGAGCAGAATATATAATTTATCAAATGAACCTTTTCTTTTACAAAAATATTACTTTTTTTCTATATCTATATCGGTTGTGCACTTCTATCATGCTGAGCTAAACTTGTACTGCATTCTATTAGATATGTTTCGCATCATTTATTTGTCTGTCTATTATTTATTTCTATTAAAACTCTCATTCGAAAACAATAGTTATTTTAATTATACATGGAGATGCATTACAATATGTTCACGGTTAATTGCATTCTATTTTATTCATTATAAGTTTCTTTCTCCTAAACTAAACTTGATCTAACTTCTTAATGTTAATATACAATCTATGTACTTACGTCTTCTGACATAATCTTCGCTCTTTCTAAGTTAACATACTATTTTAAACTAAAGTTATTTACTGTTTTGTGGAAGATGATGGTTTTGTGAAGGTACCAATAAGGTTCACGAGTGAATGAAGTGCATTCCCAGAACAGAAAGAAATATGAAGTTATAATCTAAAATTTATTTTTTTCCATTCAGTTAAGTTTCATACTGGTATAATATTTGATTAAAAAAATACACCATTAAACTGTATGATATATCGTGATGAACAGTAGGTATATAAGAAGTCTGAATTATGTGTCGATAAACAGTCTAGTTTTAAAAATTTAAGAAAGAATCAAATTTTGAAGTATGCTGACTTACAATAAGTATCCAATTATTTCTCTACTTACTCTTATTCAAAGTATATATATTTATGCTCGAATTGACTAAACGATATTTTGAATTGCAAATTGTACAAATATCTTTATTCTTTTTATTTTCTCTTCTTCTTCTCATATAAAGCAAAGAATTTTTCGATGGCATGTCATCTAATATAGCTTATTTTCACTTCATCTCTCATGCAAATTAAATCCTGATGAACTTTGCACTTATTCATGATTTAAACAAAGTTAATCCTTTTCCTTTGAAGAATATATTACACAAAAAACACATCTGCTCACATATAAATAAAAACACTTGTCCGGAAAATGCTGTTTTTTCTTATACATTTCACAAAATAAGTTTTCTGAACAAACCTTACAGTGGAAGAGTAACTCGAATTTCTTCCATTAGAGCGTTATAATTTACGTGATCCCTTAAATTAGTTATGAATCTTATTTATATTCTATATAGATTTTTTTGTTAGTAGGTCATTACGTATACCTATATAGTGGGTGGAAAAAGTGATCGACTACTTTTTTTTTTTGTTTTTCATTTCTCTCCTTAATCATAATGATTCACTAGTCGACGATCGGCCCGGTCTAAAAAGTTGTGCAATTTTGTCAGGACTGAATCAGATCTCATTAAAATGTGTGTTCTGATTCAAAGATTAAAGCTCATTCAACTTTGAATCTGGTGATGAAATCAGGACTGAAAAAGACAGTTTCTTAATCAGATTTTTCAGCTCTGAATCAACTATTAGAAGAAAAAGCTGTCTATAAATAATAAACATTATTTCTAAACTCTGCACTTAAATATTTGTAATAGGCATTTGATCTAATTTTTGTACTATTCTAAATTTTTTTCAGTATTATCTTGAGTAGAAAGATATTACCGTTATTATCAAGCGCACTTTGTAAGTCCTTAGTATTATGTGGTTATTTGAGTCAGTCCTAAACTAACTGATAAAGATATTCAGCCGTGAATCAGTAAGAAGCAAAAGGGAAGACAAAAACTTTTTGTAAGAAATAATTTTTAGTTTTTTTTAGAGCTAATTCTGATTCTGATTTAGTCCTGATATGACATCATTCAGTTTTTCAAACGGAGTGGATCGTCGACTAGTGCCAGAATAACTCTAAAAACAATCTTTATAGTGGAAAGAGTTTCTTATCTGAAGATGTGTGCATGAGAACTCGTTTAAAGTTACTATAAACATGGTTTACAAAATGAGGCGTCTCTTAACTCTTCACGATCTTTTTTCAGGAAACTGCATGTAGATTATGAAAGGCCGTAGATCGTGAAGTAGAGAAACATGAAAAGTACGCCTTCAGAGCCTTTCATAATCTGCATGCAGTTTCCTGAAAAAAGGTCATGAAGAGTTAACAGACTCTTCACGCCTCATTTTGTCTGCTCTATGCGACCGAGTTATTTGGAAAAATTTGATTGAACTCTGGTACCTAGTTTTCCAGAAACCATGTTTATAGTAACTTTAAACAAGTTCTCATGCACGCATTTTCAGACAGAAAACTCTTTCCGCTATTTAAGAGTTTTTTCTAGATTTGATCTGGCTATTATAGTTATGAAGAAATACTAAAAATTAAAGTAGACGACCACTTTTTCCACTCAATGTATGCACCAGTTACAGGTTTTTGCCAGTTAACTGTAGTTGTAAAACTGTAATACTATCGATAACTATAACTGCTGAAAACAGTAACTGCATAACTGTCACAACTGCAATTGAGAAGTGTAAAACCGGTGAAAAACGTTTTTAGCATTTTGGTCTCGGTTTATAATATATTTGTATAAAATTCCGTGTTAATCCAGTTGTGACAGTTATGCAGTTACAGTTTTATAGTTAACGTCTAACTGAAGATATGCACCAGTTATAGACCAGTTCTTTCTAACGGTTTTTGGGATATCCAAGAAATTTGTTATAACACGGTTATTAAGAGTCACTTTGACTTGCGAAACGTTTTATTTTGTAGAGAAATGTTTGATCTATCTACACTGAACAAAAAGCTAAAGAATAAAAGAGAGGAGTTTTGTCAACGAATTGCACATCAGTTATATAACTGGTGTATGCTTACGTCTATAGTAGGAGATAATTAGGCAATTAAGAATTCTATGAATAATTTTCTTCATTTAAAGTGAAATTAAATTTGTTGATTTATTATAAATGCTTACTTAAATTTCTCTGATTGATGAGCGTAGCCATATTTACTATTAGAGATAATATTCAGTAATTTCTTCCAACACAGTCAATAACACAGAATTTGTTGTGGAAAAAATATTCTTTTCATAGAAGAATAAAAAGAAAAAAAATATAGACAACAGAAATATTTTTTCCACATCATTTGAACCACTGAGGATACGAATAGATCGTCCATCTATCTTCTTCTAAAACAATTGTATTCTTTATTATCAGAATAATATACTTGTCATTGTGTCCTTTGATGTCGAAATATAAATAATGTTGCGCATATTGTTACATTTCCAAGATAATATTACTCGTCATATATTTACTATGCCTCTGGATGCATACTTTTTTCTGTACTATAGTAATAGAAACAACAACTAAATAAACGATATTCTCTAATAAAAAAGAAAAGACAACTTGTCCTAAGTTGTCAGATAATATATCTATGACAATGACTTGTTACTCATAAAACTGTTATTTGAGTCTTGATGGACATATATCTGAGAATGGATAACTGTTTGTTAACGACTATCCAAGGAGGTAAAAATTAACAATAAAACTTGATATAAATCATTAGTACTTTATTGAAAAATCTGTATCTGCTGAGAAAGCGTAATTGACACATTTATATTTGGATGTCATATAGTTTTTTTATTCAGTTGACATTTATTACAAAATAAAGAAAACTCATCCTTAAGATTTATTTCAAAAATTTTCTAAATAGATTAATTGAAATAAATTCATCCACTACAAATACCCCTTCGCTTCTTGAAGGACTGATAATTGCACTGTTTGTCGTTCGATTTGTTCATTTCTATGATATGTTATATTAAAATAGGTTAAGACAAAACTTTTTTTGCCACTTTTTAAAATTGCCATTTATGTTTGGTAGTTCTCAGGAGTTCAAAGTGGAAAATACTTACCAATGAACATGATGATCAGTCAAACATTTCTTTATACTCTGGTATAATAATCTTCTGAAAATATTTTCAGCCGTTTTTGAGACAGATCCCGAATATGGATAGTCCGTTCGAATGTCTCTTTTTTATCGCACTCAGAATAAGATGAGGTATTCCATTTAAATGCATGTATTTTAATCAACAAATCGTTGTTAATTAAGTTTCAGAGATATATAGGTCGAAATTACCTCATTTTGCAGCACGCAGGGATCTTTTTTCTACTCTATGATTTTGAGCTTATTTTTGTTTCAAGCTGATTATCACACAATCAACGGTTCCTTTTTCAGTTTTTACGCACTGTGATGAAAATAGAAAGCCCGTGGCAATAAATGGAGTTTATAGATGCAAACATCTACCGTTTAGCAGAAGTAACTTTCCGATAAAATGAGCTCATAATTGTAAAGTACAGACAATACTACGACATATATTTAAAACAAAGCGCACTAGTTAGTTCATCAATTATTTTTTTGTATTTATTCAAAACACAAACACAATCTGAGCTTTCGACCTACACAGTGGGTCATTTAAAGATTAATGAGAAAGTGAAAAGAAGACGAATATATGCAAAATTCTTCTTTTCGTTCTAATTTGTCTTTTTCAAACATTGCAATGCGACAACAGCAGTGTTTTCTCCCCTTGCACTGAAATGTTTGAAAAAGACAAATTAGAACGAAAAGAAGAATTTTGCATATATTCGTCTCCTTTTCACTTTCTCATTAATCTTTGAAATGACCCACTGTGTAGGTCGAAAGCTCAGATTGTGTTTGTGCTTTGAATAAATACAAAAGAATGATTGATGAACTAGTACGCTTTGATAAGAATTGATTTGGTAACGCAATTGAATTAGAGAATAATTGAAAAATGAAATATAAAACTGCTGTAAATATCATGATTAACTATGATTAGTTAATCATGATATTTACATTTCATTTTTCAATTAGTACGCTTTGTTTTAAGTTTATTCTTATATATTTCGTCAAATGATGTGTGTATTATGAAATATATCTTTGAAACTTAATTAACGATGATTTGTTGATTAAAATTTCTTGCATTTAAATGGAATACCTCATCTTATGTGGAGTGCGATAAAAAGAGACATTCGAACGGACTATCCATATTCGGGATCTGTCTCAAAAACTGCTGAAAATATTTTCAGAAGATTATTATACCAGAGTATAGAGAAATATTTGACGTATTACTATGTTCATTAACAAGTATTTTCCACTTTGAACTCCTGAGAACTATTAAATAAAACACGAATAAAATTCACAATTTACTTCATGTTCCAAGCATAATACATATATAAAAATCATATTAAATCTGCCGTTAGACAATCAACTCTCGAACTAAAGAAAAGGTTTAAGCGATGATTTCAAAGAGCAGAGAATATAAAATAAAACATCTTACTTTTTAATTGTATTGCTTGAAATTTTCAAGATTAAGACAATTCACTAGCTACTTGTTGTATTCTAAATGAGTAATACTCATTCAGCGAACAATTTAATTTTTGAACTATTTTTTGATTATAGCAACAAAAAATATATATTTTCTTCTTTTTCTCGTCGATTCGATTATCAGTGTGATCAAGTTTTTTGTATAGTGATTAATGTGAGTTGTCAAATTTTCTCATTTTCTTTTATTCGTGCGGAACATTCATAAACAAGATATTGTTGGCTCATATCATCATTATTTTGGTTCTCTTGTCATAAGAATTTTTTTATATGGTTCTTTTTCCAAGAAAAATTAGATACATTTTTTCAGTCAGCAAGTTGGCTTTTCTTAATCGTTTTCCACTCTTATACGGTTTCATTTGACATAAAAAAGGACAGATAAACATGTTCACTTTCTTTTGGATTGTTGAAAAACTGTTAGAAATGGAAGGCTGAATCACTTTTTACAGTACCTCACCAGAATAGACTAGTTCGAGTCTTTCAAAGTGTAGAATTTTCAAAAATATTAAGAAGTTTTTAGTTTTTTTAGTTTTAATTAATAGATGTTCTTACGTGAATAATGTTGAATGTTCGATTTTCGAGGTGGAAGAAAGGTGAACGTTGGTTACTTTTCTAAAAAGCTACTGGTTTTCGAAAACAGTGCATGATCCAGCACAAGCTGTAGGTATCTATTAAGTATCTTCAAATGCATTTTTATTCACTTTTTTGAGAATGATCGTAATTGACACGATACAAGTATAAAAATAGATATTTTCAATAAAAAAATACAAATAAATAATAGTCATGACTAATTATCTTAATTAAAATATTGACAACCTCAACTAAAGAAAAGAAAACAATAAGCCTAAAGCTATAAAAAAAAATTAGTGGAATGTTAAAATTACCAGTCTATTCACATATGTTCACCACGGAAAACACGGATCTTCACAATATTGCCAATAAGATTCTAAATGTCCGGTTGATAATTCCATTAGGGCTGTATATACAGTTAACTAAAACGAAAAACATTAATAATTTCTTATATTGAATCTTCATATAAACAAAAAAACCTTACTTTGTTTAATACAGGTCTTGATGAGAATACATTGAATAAGGATGGAAATGTTACATTTTGTGCACCATATTTATTCATACAATTAGTTGCTGGTGTTACTCGATCATCGTAGAATGGTGGCTTTTTCCAATGATCATAATTTGTTTGAATAAGAAACCATGAATTATCTTTGCCAAGTAGTGTGATATTATCAGCATTTTTACGTGAACGTGTTATAATAACACCCTGAAAAATGAGAAGCAACAATAAAAAGATCAGTAAATAAACAGAACACGTACTTGGCCAGCTTCAGGTCCAGCTAAAATGTAGTAACATGGTGCTAATAGTGGAGTTTTTGACAAATATTCAACAGCACTAGCAAATGTATCCGCTGTTGCGAGCATATCACGCATAGCGAATGTTACAAAGGATTGCTGTCGATTAATGTTAAATATCCATTCGATTAAACCAATATAACCACCTTGTATTCCATACCGTTCATTCATTGTGATACTATACGAACAACATTGAAATAGATGTTGTTTTTCTTCATCAATTACTTCTGTCTACTTACGAAAAATGATTTGGTTTGATACCCGTAATTATTCCAACATATCTGAATTAAGATAAACAATCAATTATTCAATTATATACTCTCAAAAACATAAAACGTAAAAGACGTACCCAGCAAAGGTTGTTGTTTTATACAGAACTTGACCATTTTGTGTAAAATTAACTTGTAATATTAGCGGTCTTAATTTCTCTGATAATGCCCATGTATCGTTTGCAAAATCCCATCTAAAAACAAGGAAAATCTCGACATTACTTATATATTTAAATAAAAAATAAAAATTCATACGAACCCTAACAGTAAACCAAAATCAAGATTTCGGCCATGGTACATTTTTCCATTTTCATCTTGAGCAACAACTGGATAAAAAAATAACAAAGTTCTAGTTTATAAAAGACTCAAAAAAAAACATCCCGAACGTACTTGATGTACACAATGTAAATATTTCATAGAAAACGTTATATAAAACAACTTCGCCTAGAAAAAAAATCGAGAAATTTTTAATAAAATATTGTGTTTTGTTACAATATTCTAATACCCAAATTAATTCCTGATGCTTCACTAATGCCTTTAATTTCATCACCATAGGGACTCGGGAATGTGTCAGCCATTTCTGGCTAAAATAATAAATAATATTCATCAATATTATAAAATTATTTCAAAATGTTCAATTTACCAATTTTGTATCAACTAAATCAATTAAAAATTGTAATTTTGGAGATATTTTGAGAACGAATACTTTGATGTAATCGACTAAATCTTTTATCTTAAAGCAAAAACAGTAAATTTATTAAACTTATTTAGTTCAAAATACATTAAACATACTTGAACTTTGTACATAGCAGCAATTGACGCCCATCGTTGATGAGCCGGTTCATCCAAATCAACAACATATGTGGTAATCGAACGCGTAGGATTCGGAGGCCATGCTGTTTCTAAACACTCATCGGTGAACTATAAAGTTTGTCGAACTAGACATTTGATAAACTGATTAATATTTATATGGATCATTTATATGCTTACGGATTGACTAACAGCAACACATAGAACTAATAACCACAAGCATGAAAGATAGGCTTTGATAAAATGCATTTTATCTAGAAGAAAAATGAAACTATTTCATTTAAATACAACTTAATTTCTGAGTAATTCTACTACAAATTTTCTGGTACAATAAAATATACAACGACAAATGCTCAGTTTAACAGCATAAAATTTTTTATTTCAAATATCAAGTATCAATGATTGAGCGGGAAAACACATAGTCAAAAATGAGCCTCAAAACACATGGTGTTCAATAAAAAAATTAAGTTTTTCACCATTCCAAGGTGGCTCTGACTAAAAATGACACCGATTCTGAATCTAGGCTCGCTCTTTCATCTATATATTAGAAAAGAAAACTTTTTTGGTTTTTGATCTAAACATGATGAGTGGTGTTTTCCAAAGTCCAATAGATTTCAAAAATTTTACTTTATGAGACAATTCTAATGTTCTAAAGATGACTCGACTTTGAAAGTGAAAAGTAAAAACAAAATAAATAAAGAAGTAGACAGTAGGAGCGCGCTGTCACATAGCAAGATATATTTTTGTATATTATCTCAAATGTCACACACATATCAAATAAAAATATTTAAAATTTATATTAAAAAGAAATAAGAAACAAGTAGAATAATCCAAAATATCTATCTTCAAACTGATTTTATCTCTCATATGTATTTTCTTCATAAAGAAGGACATGAGTGCTTTCTTTTTCTTTTTATGTATATTTTAGACCGAAAAAAATAACAACAACGAACAAGAGTATAGTGGGACTGCGGTCATTCTTTTAACTAAAAAAGTGAGAATAGCTAATAAATAGTATTAGTCATAGAAAAATTTTAAATATAAACTGAATCATACACCTGTTACGTTCACATGTCTCTTACACGAACGACAATTTGACATGGTTGAAAAAACTTTTCAGGTGATCAATTTTATTCCTCAACATGACATCAAATGTAATGATTTTATATAGAATTTTAGTATGAGCTTAACTTCTAATAGCGAAAATTTATAACGGTTTATAATTCAACGCTCTGATTGTATTTGACAGTTTATTTATTCAATTCATTCACAAATTAAAAAAAAATAAATATATATATAAAAAGAAAAGTCATATATAAAAAAAGAAATCTGACAAAAAATGGACAGTCAGTAGACGATATCGAATCTAAGATAAAATTTTCAATCTTGGTATAGCTCCTGAGAATGAATCGCTCTCTGTTTCAAATCCACTTGTACGATTAATTTCATCATATTGTTCTATTAAATTATTTAAAGCATCTAGACTATGTTGAAAATCATCTAAATCAATATATTTATCTTTTGTATAATGATGTACATGAGCTTTTCGTTTATATAATGTTAGAAAACGATTTTTTAAATCAATAAATGTATCTTTAATACACGTATTATTACTTAGTGTCAATAATGAATAAGGTAAACCGATTGGAGGTATTTTACAGAGACCAATTTTCCATCCATCTTCATTCCATTTGACAAATTTCATTGAATTTTTTCTTAATAAATCAATATTTCTTCTAATATCCGACATATTTATTGTATCTCCACGTATAATCATTCCACACGCAACATAAACACCTTTTTGTGGATAAGCATTCAATGATTGAGTATAGGGCATCAATGAATCTTTAAACATTTGATTAATATTTCTTATTTGTAAATATTTTTTATTTGAAACATATAACGGTACTTGTGATGTTAATAAAAAATGTAATTTCGGATAGGGTACTAAATTCATTGGTATTTCGCTTAAATCAACGTTTAACGCTCCATCAAAACGTGATGAACTCGTCAAATTTAACAATAAATTGGCAACAATATTATTCATTTCATCAAACGGTTTCTGTTTTGTTTTCTTTCCTGTAGCTCCATCATTAATGAGCGTTTGTTGTTGGTCTTTATTTGTTGTTGATGATGATGAATATATTCGATTAATAATTGTTATTAATGAATCGTTATCAATAGGCAATACACAATCGGCATATTCAATTAATTTTTGTGTTGCTAATACTGAATTGTAAGGTGATGTAATAACATCATCATCTTCACTCGGATAAACCGGTGTGACAATACGACAGACTTTGGGATAATGTTCTTCTAATAATTCAAGAATGTATGTACCCAAACCACTGCCTGTTCCACCTCCCTAAAAATACGTGAAAAAATTGTCTTATTTATGGTACAATTCTTCCATAGATCGTTCTATCAATTTACCATTGAATGTATAATCATAAAACTTTGCAATGAATCTGCCATTTCTGTTTGTCGTCGTATTTCATTTTCAAGTGATGTGCGATATTTTTCACCATACATTCGATTACCAACTGCCCAATTATTTCCTGCTCCACTAACATCTTTGATAAATTGTTGTCCATCAAATAGATCTTTTAATTGACTTTGTAATATTGATTTTACCACACCTTCTTCCATATCAATAAGTAACGCACGTGCTTTTAAATTACATATTGTCGATGGATAACTTAAATCTTGTAAATTCGATTTATCCACATTACGAAAAAATGCATTTAATGAAGCGTCGTATAAACATTCTTTTTTCATTGTTGATGAATGTTCACGTAGTGCCAGATCCCAAAAACGAGAACCAATTTGATCTAAGGACAAAGAAGAGTTACTTTTAAAAATTTTGAAAAAAGTATTTGATTAAAACTTACATACTTCCACATTGCCCCACTTGAATAATAATATTTTGTGCCATTAATCTAGCTAGTCGTTCATAGTATTTGTATTTTTATCACTGTATTATCTACAAAAAAGCAATAAATTGAAAAAGTTTAATATGTGATATGAACGATCATATATGAGAGAAAAATTCAAAGACAACCTAGCTGAAAATATCAGTCAATGTGATATCACAGATCTTTTACCATACTGAGCATGAATCTTATTTTCATAATTAATGATGGTATACAGACTTTAATCATGGGGTAGGCGTTTATAAGACTTCAGGTTTCGTCTATGCCCTTTTTCTTTGCCACCGAGAATAAATAAATAAATAAACGTAAATCAATGATGATGATAGTTCACGTTCAGTGTCCAGTTCATCAAAACATATCTGATGAGTGGAAATCAAATAAAAGATTTATGTTATACTGTCAACAGACTGGACAATTTTCGTTGTAACAACATTTTATCTCAGAAAAGTTGTGATTAACGAGATGAAAAGGTATGTATGATAATTTACTCTGGATAAAACCGAACAAGTACGAAAAAATATTTTAACTCCATCATTAACTTTCAATCGCGAATGCGATCTTAAAATCGTGTTAGATCTTCCTCATCCATCTATACTTCCTACGTTAGACTTTGTTTTTTCAGCAGTGATCACAATTATACAGTCCCTGCAGAAGATCACACCTACTTCTAATAGAACGATAACTTTCTCAAGTACCTTCATAAATACCATAAGTATTCTAAAAAATATGATAGATGATAATCACGTTTTTTTTAGCTGGGTATGAGAATACCAACGCTCCATTTATGATGAACAAGTCTGTCACATATAATAAAAATGAACGTGGTTTTCTGCTTTCATATTTTTTAGTATAACTGATGTCACACGAGAACTGTTCAATAATGGCGTTAGAGTGAGCTAACATCGACGTCCAAAGTTATGATCATCAGTTTCACCAAAGTTATTCGCAATAAGTAATTAATCAATTCCAATTATATGATCTTTGGGTAAGATGAAGTGAAATCTTACTTTAACTATTTCTGATACATATAAATGACTTAAATAATTTTATAACGGATTAAATAATTTGACCAATAATAATCAACTGATACTTCTTGCTTAGTAATCTCAATGGGATAAAGAACTACTATCCATTTCAATGAACAGTGCACTCGGTTGTAAGTTGAATAACTCCAGAACGAAAGCAGCTAGAGACTTGCGGGTTTTAGCATTCGAAAGAGAGTCATATTTTTTATATGTAAATGTCAAATTTGATTGGTCTTCATTTGATGACTTTCATTTTTTTTCATTTTTGTCACTAAACTATCATACCGCTCTGTGGATCATGGCATGTACGTGGTGAAAAAATAAAAGTCATCAAATGAAGATTAAAGACATGTCACTTGACGCAGTTTTGCATGCTGATTCCGAATATATACTTTCAACGGCGATTTGACTTCGATGAAGGGTCGAAAAACTCCGAACATCACTGAAAATGCCGTCTGGGGCTCTCGAGAAAATACTTATAACTCCTGAACGAAACATGTTTCGTTCAAACAAAAAATATGACTCTCTTTCGAATGCTGAAAACCACAAGTCTTCAGCTGCTTTCGTTCTGGAGTTATTCAACTTACAACCGAGTGCACTGTTCATTGAAATGGATAGTAGTTTATAAGACTGTCATGGGATCAACTTTTTCGCGTCGATAATAATAGAAATCTTGAAAATGGTGAGGAACATCTCTCAAACTGTTGAATTATCACTAAGCATTGAAATAATTGAATTGATTTGTGTTTAATTGCGGTTAAGTGCATTGCCACTTTCATATAAACCAGACTTAACTATTTTCGTTTATTCTATCTTGAATTTACACATCTAAAGTAGACACAGAGACAACTTCATAAAAATAGAACGTTTTCTTTTATAGCTGATTTTCATAAAAGTAGTTTCGATTAATATTACGACTATTTGGTGCTAAAACTCCTTTTAGACAGTTTCTGTTGTAAAATGTTTACTCAAACAGTATGATAACAAGCTAAATCCAGTAATCCTATTTAATCATGCTTCAATTGTAGATGTCTTCTGGCATAGCTTAAATAAATATTTATTACAAAAAATTCTCATGATCTTAAGACCTTCAAAGGCACAATTAGAATGTCGCATTAAAAGTACTGCTGTTTTAGAACATCAGCAAGGAAACCGACTATTTACTATCGCATTACTCGTTGTTAGATTTCGTATAACTCCGTTCATTTATTATCAGCGTCTATTATAAACTTAGAAATACAGTTATAACGGTAATAACCTGCACGCTACATATTGTTTTTCTAATGTTTTTTCTCTCAGAAATATGATCTTGCTCATATCTTACAAATAGAACAGGCAACAAAGTACTTGTTTTTTTCTAGAACAACTTGCGAATACAGTTAGAAAAGGATGAATACAAAAGAAAATCGTAGTCAATTTCGCATAACAAAAAAGGATATCGAAAAAGAATGTGTTCACTGATAGAAAACAATAACAATCTTGATTTAAAGATGTAACAAAGAATAGAATAGAATAGAAAAGAAAATGCTCAATGAAAAAAATTGATCTAAAGTTATTTATTATCTGGTGCATGTTTATTCCTTAAGTACCAGCAGAAATATTTAAGAGCATTTGTGGACCATGTGGTAAATACACAATATTTCTTGACTTTGCTAGTTGTGTTGCAATATCTTCGGCAGCTTCTATTCGACGAAGTTCAATTATACCTAAAACGATAAGATGTGTTTAGATATCTGTTGTGCGAATCAGTAAGTGTAATTCAGCAACGATATTGTATGAGAATCTTTTTACTATAATTAGCAGTATCAATGTGTAAAAACTTACCATCTCCAGCTTCACCCAACGCACGACCGATCAAATCTGCTGCTCTAGCATCTCCCTCAGCTGCAATAACATTTGCCTGACGAGTTTGTTCGGCCTTAAAAATAGAAAATAATGTAATATACATATATTGCTACATATTTAAACTTACCTTTTCAACAAGAAAACGTTGTTTTTCTGCATCTTGTTGAGCAACTTGTTTAGCTTCAACGGCAGTGGTAAATTCCGGACCAAATGTCAAATGTGTCTAAAATCAAAAGAACTAGAATTTATATATAACGTCAAAGCAAAGTATCACTTACAATTGAAATATCATCTAATAATAATCCAAATTGAGATGCACGTTCTGTTAATAGTTCACTGACGCGTTGCGATATCAATGTACGTTGAGTTATTAATTCAATAGCATCAAACTGAGCCTAAAATAAAGTTTACATTTCAAATAAAAAGTACAGTAAAATGAATTTGCACGTACAACAACAGATTTCAAAACTTCATTTGTAATTGAGGGTAATACACGTTCTTCGTAATCCAAACCGAGATTAGTGAATATTTTTGGTAAAAATTCAGCTCTTGGCCGATATAGTATACGCAATGTTATATTGACTGTTTGTAAATCTAAAAAATAAACAGGTTTTTTTTGAAAATTGATGTTATTCGTTGACATGTGAATACAAAAATAGTCTACCTTTTGTTCCTGTTATAGATGGAACTGATCTTGGTCTTGTACGAATATCAAATATAATCGGTTTATGTAACCATGGAATCATAAAGTGTGTGCCTTCTCCAATAACATCGGGTTTTACTCCTTGAAATCGATCAAAGATAACTGCACGATGGCCACCATCGACTATAAAATGGCAAGTATAATATATATCAGTTATGAGAAATCTATTGAATCTTACCATTGTATAGCATAGAGTTAATGACACCACCAGCGACAGCTATTCCCAAACCAAATTTACCTATTGTATTAAACAAGCGTGAAGTGAACGCCATAGTTCAGTTCTAGAAAGAGTAACATAAACAAAACGGAATGTTCAAAATTTTTGCAACGTTGTTACAACGTCAATCATCTATATAGTACTGCCTATTCATTTAATTACATTTCGTTGTTGATTTTTGGTTTATTTGATTATCAAGAAGCTGAAGAAAAATAACAGATAACACAAAATAACGACGTGTCTGTACCTGCCATGTAGTGAATGCATATACATCATCTGTTAAACTATCAACTAGAGGAGAGAAAAAAACATATTTACAAGTCTTTTGAATGAAATATAAGCAAAAAACGAGAGAGACATACACGACAAGTTCAATAAGATATGCTAAGATAATATACGTGCTCAGAACAAAAGAAACACGCAGAACAAAATCACCACATATATATGTATGAAAGAAAGACAGCAAAAGTATAAAACAGACAGAGCACCAGTTTTAGAGCATACAAAGAAAAAAAGATCTTTTTTCATTTGTCAAACACCGTTTTACACACAATAGAAATACATTGATTGAAGTTTCAAAAAAAAAATCAACAAATTATCCCCTGAACATAGTTTTTTTGTTAATACAACAAAGATCACACAATAACGAGATGAAAAGAAATTACAAGTCAAAAAACAAAGACAATACACAAATATACATAAAGTTTCAATCTATCAACGTTCGGATATTGTGCGACGATTGTTATGTCGTTGATGACGACTTATTGGAGCACCATCGTTCACATTAGTTGCAGTCGATGAAGGATTATTTCCACCACTTGTCATTATTGTTGTATTTTTGTCGTTGTCTTTTAAAGCTGCTGCTGCTGCTGCTGCTTCTGGTGCAGGTGCAGTCTAAAGAAGGAAACAGATGGATATCAAATAAGATAAAAAGAAGATTAGAAAAATACTTACTTTAATACCCGTTTTACCGGGATACCACTGCTGTGGAAAACTTGCGCCATCAATACGAAAATCTTCTAATCGTTTGTAATTTTTTAGAATATCTTGTAATTTTGGATTTATGACAGGATTACGTTTCGAATATTTCAAAAAAGCCCAAAACTTTTCTAATCCATATAATTGACCTGCAAACAAACAAATTTAGTAACAGATGTATACACGATGAAAAGAAGTATCTAAGAGCAGCAATTCCAATTAAGGAAAGAGAGAGTTCTCGCTCCTTCAAAAGTTTTGATACGTGCTAATTTTTTTCGATCGATAACAGAGAGGACCCCCATTGGGTAAGTCAATCTGGCAAAAGTGAGTAACTACTGTTCTTTTGTTACGTTGATTTCACTAAATGAAACCAGTAATTGTGGCTTTTAGTTACTCACTAGAATATTCCCCATTCTCTCTTCATTCGTCAGAGTTATATCGAAAACGCTGCTCCAGAGAAAAAATTGGCAAGAAATCTTACCGGCTTCATGATCTCTCAATGTTTCATCTTCAAAATCTTTAAATACTTCATGTCGAAAATGATGTTCTAAGCCATAAGTGAAAAATCGAAATAAACATTCTAAACCATATCTAAAACAGAAAATAACAGTGATCTATGAGAAGCAAAAGCTGTCGTTCACTAGCAACTAACCTATGCCAGCCCAATATCACTCACTCATTAGCTGTTTTCGAACGAAAAGTTTACGATTTAACACCTATTGAGATTATAGTTACCTATTTCCACTTTTTGCATCTTCAACTGCATATTGTTTAAACTCGGTATACATTCGATGATTAAAATTTTCTCGCAAGAAAAAGGACCAAAAACGATAGAGTGTATTCATTTCCATTGATTGACCATGTCCAAGTTGTTTTCGTTCTTCAAGACAGCGGTGTTTATACTTAGCATACACTTGTTGTGTGAAACCGTTTTGTTCTAATAACGAATATGATGGATGTTGAAAATGTGGTATCTCGACGGGAGTTGTTCCGTATGATTGTGAATAATTATAATCGTTGTAATACTCATAATTGTAATTATATCTACTATCATAATCATAATATTCTCCATAATCAGAATTCTGATATTGATCATAGTTGTAGTCTTGACGATTTCTAGAGCAAAAAACGAAGTAACTATTCATTAAATCTATCTTTCTTGAACATACTGAACAGAAACTACTATTGTTTAGAACAAGAAATTGAACAATAGCAAACTATAAAAATTTACTGAAGAGTCCGTTCACTCTTTACAAAAAGCACAAATTTTACGTCACAGATACTAGACAACAACAAAATTTAGGAAAGAAAATTAGTTGATTAACCTTACCCACGACTCGTTCTAGTTCATCTAAAAATTGATCAGTAGTAGTTCTTATTATAAGGCTACCAAGTTTCTCATTCTGAGAGTAGTCAATTTCAGTCAGAAAAAACCGTAAAACCTACGTTGCCGAATTTGATGTTTGTTGTCCTGTTACAGTATTACTTCGAGGTTTTGACGATAAATGTCCACGAGAATCAAATACCCAACCAACAGAACTTTCCACTGGTGGATTCTCACTGTGGCGTGTTTTTCTTTTGAGATGAGGAGTCTTTAAAACAAAATAGGATTAAACATTAAAAGATAAGTAAAAATCACTTGACCATTTGTTTTTACTTACATTTGATTCAATAACTGTTGGTTCTTTTGTCACTGGATAAAATCTTGCCTGATGCCGAGCGCGTGAATGTGGAGTGCGTGGTTCTTGTTGAGTATTGCTAGATGACTGCTGTTGTTGATCATTATTTTCGTGTATTGTCGTTGTTGTAGAAGTTATAGTAGATGATTGAGGATTTTTCAAATCGTTTGGTAATGAATGTGATACCAGATCGTGTTGAGCACTAAGTGGTGGTATATATTTTGGTCGAAAAAATGGTTCTTGTTGAGGAGGTATACTGATAGGTATTGTTGCTGATCGTTGTGATTTATTTTCAACTGAAGCTTTTTCTAAATATATTAAAAAACCGAATGACATATCTCATTCAAATACTACAGTGAACAACGCTTTTCAGTTTGATAATTTTCCATCTGTATCAACATATAGAATTCCTTTTAGCTGTTAACAAACAGCATACAGACCTCTGTTAGTTTGCGCTGCTTTTACGTCGTCCATATCAACGTTATCTTCGTTTTCCACTAATATTGGTTGTGGTTCACTATTCTTATTTCTCATTAAATCCATTTCTTCTTGTGTTATTAATTTCACTGTTTTGTCACTGGGTTTATCTTCAACCTGAAATCAAAATAAAAGAATGGATTGACAAGAAAAATAGGCGTTCTGGCTTGATTAACAAGTAAAACTATTTAACAACACATAAATCGTTACAACAACTAAAAAGAAAACTTATTCTTCGGAACTTTTCTCGGGTTTGTCAAAAAGAAATTGAATGCACGCTGAAGTTTTACAGAAATAACCAATAAAAAGAAATACCATTGAACTTGCGGGTCTTTGCCATAATTCTTCTTCATACCATCTCAAACCATCATCAATTATTTTTGCCATTTCAGATGTCATCTTAGCTCTTGTGTTATGATAGTCAGCACTGCGATTAATCTGTTGTTGTTTACGTGTCGATGGTGGTGTAGGAGTTATAATCAGTATTTTATCAATATCATCATCAGCTAAGTCAAATTCTGATTCGTCGCCTCTGAAAACAGAACAACATAAAACTTACATAGAAATAAAAATAGACGTTGTATCTTACAATGTATCGGGAAAATGAAGATTCAATGAATTTGCTCTACGACGTTTTGGTATATTGCTTGGGGTTAAGATTGATTTATTAGAACTCGATGGTAGTTCTTCATCGAATTTAAACTCCAGTTCTTCTCTCGTATCATTTGTTATATCATCATCAGTTTGTTGTTGATCTTTTTTCTCCTAAACAACATAAAAATAAGGCATATGGTTTTGAATATGCATTATGAAAAATTTACCTTTTTCTTAACAGCTTTTTTCTTCTTTGCAGGAACAACTTGCCATGTTGTTTCAGCTGGTATTTTCTTTTGATTTTCCGGTTTCATTGAACCTATTACATTATATTGAACACCAAAGTCATTTTGATCTGTAAGTTGTGTTCAGAAAAATTATATCATTATTTTATATTAACAACGTTATGGTACTTACTTTCATTGCCTGTTTTCCATAATTTTCCCGGTTGAAATTCTGGTACTTCTGGATTTAATGAAAGTACATTTGGATCAATACCATCAAATACAAGTGGCCATTTTGTAGGATTTTTACGACAACGTACCATACATTTATCTGTCATTTCGATAATATCACTGTTTGTTACTGCCTACAAAATAATAATTGATAAAAATCAAACCGCTTACTTTTATATTAAGACTACTTTCTACCTCAACAATCAAGTTGAAATCTTCACATAATGATTTAACACGATTAAAACCGGCTATCAATGATAATGGTACATAACCATCTTTAGACATTTTTCGTCTTAGATAAATATCGACTTCTAAATTTTCATCACTAAAATAATATTCTCTGAAATGAATAAAAACAGATCATCTTATTTCTATAAAATTATATTTTTGATTTTCTTACACTTGACGTCGAACAAAATCTCGTAATTGACTATGAGTATATGTGGCTGTTTCAAGTAGCTGTTCATCTTGTGGATAATAATAAATACCGTTATTATTTCCAGTATTGTCTGCTATGTATGGCAGAACAAATGAACAATCATCAACAACAGTAACTTCATCATCGAAAATAAATTTATGAAAATTGTTACGACTTTCACGTTTTGTCACAGATGTCGTGGAAGGAATTGCTGGTGTTGTTATAGTACTACTTGTCACTGTTCCATCTGTTTCAGTATTGGAAACTACAAAAATAATGCATTAAAGTTTTTAGTCAATTTTCATTCGATGTTAACAGTTAGATATACACCGAGAAAAAAAAGATGCATACCAGCATTTTGTTCAGTTGCAGATTCTTTTTTCTTTCGTTTATTGTACGATTCGTAATGCCAGCTACCTCGGCCTCGCCTGGGATAGTCTTAAAAAATAGCATAACCGTTTAATACGAACAAATAAGCTTCATGATAAAATACGACGTCAGTTGCAATATTTTGGAAGCTTAGTCATTTTCACTAAAAACTACATTTCATTTTTAAAATTTGTGCTGAGAAAAAAAAGGTGACTTTAGTGATGCGAAGCCAAGTTTCAATTTTGAGGACGAAAAGACAGAACATTGGATCAAGACAAGGAAAGTCCTTTTTCATAGACAATAACAAATAAGCGACTATTTACATCCAGAATAATAATCGTAATTATAATATCCACGAACTCGGCCCAAACCACCGCGTCTTGAAAATGAAGCTCCGCCTGGAAAAAATAAAAGTAATCATAGAATGAGAGCAACGTACGCTGTTAGTTATCTACATTACCATCTAAACTTCGTGTTCGCGTACGTCCTCCACGACCAGCACCACGAGCACCTCTTACTGATGCGTTTGCAGTCGCTGTTGAGGATACTGCAGCTTGTTGATCGATAACAAGTGGTATCCACTTTTGTTTTGCTATAATTGTATGAAGCAAGGAACATCACGTCTGTTGTCGAATAACTACCTTCTTTCTCACTCTCTCATTGAATACCTTTCTTTTTTGGCGTTTTTGGACCAGTGGAAGCTGTATTTGCTGTATCAGGAAGAACAGAAGCATCGTTTGCTTTGGCAGAAACAGTATTTTCTTGATTTTGATTATTGTCAGAAATATTTGTGTTATTGGTCTCCGATATTTTTGTGGTTTCATTTGTCAAAACATTATTATCTAAGTTTTCAGTTTTTGCAACTGTTATCTCTGTTCCGGTATCGATAGGAGATTCTGGCATCGTTTTTCTCTCTGCCAACATTTCATTTTCATTTATTGTTGTCGTTTCATCTGCTTTTTTTCCTGAATGTGGAATCACAGGTGTCTTTTTCTTTAAAAAAAAAAGTCAGATAAAATACATATTCAAATATGTATAATAGCCTACTTCTTTTGGCAGTTTTTCACACGCTGTAGTAGCTTGTGAAAGACTAGGCCAATCATTTGCATTGTTTGCCTAAATGAAAAAGAAAGATGAACAGTTTTTTCACTTGCGAAAATTTAGATATCGATATTACTTGTAGGGATGTTGTTTGAGCTGTTGTTATGGTTTTTGGCAACGGTAACTGATGCCATGCATTGGCATTTGTTGCATTATCTGTGGGCATCACTGTTAGATTCGAAAAGAAAAATGGAAAATCTGGAAAACCAAAACAAAACGGTTAATACAGAGAACAGAGGTATCTCCCAAGAGATACTTTCTCAGATTATGGAAGATAATCTTGCAGTGCGAATTATATAATCCATTAACAGAGAAATTCTCAACCAACTTTTAACATAACACTTCTATGGGAGGCTCACACTAACCGTTTTCAACAAATTAATTAATTCAACGAATTAATTACATTTATTATTATTTGATCTTTCTCTCTTATCCTAAAAAGGCAGTTTCTTTCGTCTACGCTGTGCATCTGTGGATAATCCACGGATAATCTAGCAGAGGTCGGTCACAAGGGGTCTTTCAAATTATTAAATACCTATACTTTGTCAGTTTGATCACATCAACAGACGGAAAATCATTCACTTTTCTGAATCATATATGGTCCAGAAAATTGGATGACTTTTCTGCCCAATCATGAGCGTGCCGGACAACTAGTTCAGTGACGGCGTACCCGTTACAAGAAGTTAGCTGCCAGAAACATGTGCATGAAAATGACAATGCGTAATAGAGTTAAGATACTCAACACGTGCAAAAGTTAGGCACAAAACGCTAATGTCAACGTAAAGTCATGTCGTTGTTAACGCTGTGTGCTTAGCGTATCTTAACTTCATATCAGGGGCAACTCTAAAATATGATTGGTTGAACCCTTGGACAATGATTCAGATGGCGCTTTTAACCGTTCAGACGTCATTTTGTTGTCTTAATACTGCTCACTGGAAAGTAATTTCGTACAGAGATTTTTAATTGAACCATAACTAAATTTAAAGGAAAGTTTTTTTCACTTAAACTTCTAAATTAGGTACGACAACTCTCTTTTTTTTAATTTCTGCTATTCTACACGTTCATTGACTTCTCCGTTCACGTTGTTGACACACAACTCGTGGGTCAAGACTAGGCATCCATAAATTTTATCCATAAATCTCTACTATACTATTAACGTAAAATTTTCAAATTTTACGGCGATAGTAGAGATTTATAGATAAAATTTATGGATGTCTAGTCTTGACCCACCTCGTGTTAGTGCGTTGATATTAGGAGGAAATCGAGACATAAAATATGTCGTTCAAACATCTTTTTAGACTGATATGCCTAATATTCTTGATTTCTCCCAATTTCTTCATTTTCATGTATAGCAAGGTGAAATCAAGCTGGAGTATTTGAAAACTTATTGGTAGCCGTTTTGTCGTTTATAATTATGCTATTGTTTTTCTTCAGATTCTGATAAAGATTTTATTTTTATTATTTAATTTATTCAATACAGCTTGGTCAGACAAATATGCAGCTCTTATTGTCTCTTTATACTATGATTTAGCGTAGGACTACACCAATGAGATCGGGGGTTCATAAGGAAATTAGTGCAGAACCTAGGGATTTTTTTGATTTTCAGAGTAAAAATCATTTTTTGCAAAGTGTTTTTCGATTTTGCTATCATAAGGACCACTCATGTGGTATTAAGCGCTTAAAAATCGTCGACTTTTACGTCACTTGGCGTTCGATTGCCGCGATATTTTTGCGACTTTTTTAGCAACTTCTGGCGCTTAGTCACGAGTAATCAAACGATTTTTCCTAGGATCGAGTCCCTCTATGAGAAATTTCTTTTTTTGCTTTGTTTTCATTGTTTTACACTTGAATGACTTTCTTACGATAGTGTCGACTACTCGGAGCCTCGTCATCCGATTAATCGGTTTTAGACACTGCCCAGAGTTCTAGTTGTTCATCGGGCCCCTTGATTCAAAAGCTGACCCTTGTCGAAACAACGAGTCAGCTCTGATGAGATCACGAAGAACACACTAAGCGCATTTCCGAAAAACATCAATCTACAAGAAAAGATTAAACCGAAAAAAAGAGACAATTGCCGTCAAAATTCATGTTTATTATATACTTTATCAACGGTATGGTGAATGACTAGAAAACCCAAAATCGGCAACTAATCGCGATTAGTCAGGGATGTTTTGAGCAATCGCGACTTGCAAAATAATCAACGTTTAATCACATTATACAAAACAGTCGCCGACATATTGCGATTAAACGACGGCTTTTCAGAAAAGCGCGATAATCGCCGATTTTTAAACACTATTGAAGAGATGGGTACGGATGAATTATTCGAAATACTTTAGTTTTTATAAATCAGAACATTTTTTTCATCTTTAGCCTTCTTCGAGATTTTTTCCTTTTGCGAGGAAAGCGTTAATCCCAGCAGCTAGATACCACGATGCTTGAGGAGTACAATGTTGTTACCACGACCGCCATTTCGATGTTCTATTTGTCACGTGTGACCTTGATGTTACATTATCATATAAAATATGGATATAGATAGATAGATTAAATGGACGTAATCACACGACTGCGGAGTGGTCGGTACCGGTTCTCGAAAAGGACACGAGTAACTTGTCGCTTCGTGTCAAAACTAGTTTAAAATGAACTTCAATATGAAAACAAATTATTTTCAACTTTACTCATTCTTATAGACAGTCTATTAGAAAGATGTCGCGCACTTATTGAAAAGACGTTCACAGATATACCCTAGTGAATGTACTTGAGATCAAGCACTTAGCTACTTGCAAATTTACTAAAGTACTTGGTTAAGCACTTGTCAAGCATCTTTAGATTTAATACGTGCCAAGTGCTTGAAAAAGCTTCGGATACTTGCATATATTTCTCAAGTACTTATCAGGTTATCTGCCAAATACTTGATACAGTACTTATCTGATATTTATAACGGGTGGTCCAGAAGTAATGACACACTTGTGCCACGTATTTCCGTGCATTTAACTGAGGTTTAAGATCGAGTTTAGGCTCATTTGATAGAGAATTTTCTGCTCTACGAAATTCATTACGTTCTTTCATTATATATTATTTTATTATCTAAAAAAATTGTGTAGAGTAAGGTCGTACAAACTATAACTGCGACAAATGAAACAGCTTGTATTTTTTTGTATTAGACGTAATTGATTATTGAATAGTATTTCTGTCAGCTATTTATCACAGATACTATGCGTAAGGAAATCGTCTTGATTTAATTAATTCACATTGAAAAATAATATTTTTTCTAACATTTAGTCACTAACAACAACTGGTTCTAAGATTATGGGGTTATTGATGTACCTACTTTTGTCTGTATATCGTATATTTTCAAGAATTCGTTTTGACTTCAGAAGACAAACGATTTTCTGCTCTACAAAACCCTCTATATCGCACACGTATACAGCGTCATTTGATTAGTCCTTTCCATGCTTTTTTCAAAATCTCACGTTGTCAGAAAGCACTAATTAACTTGTGCACTAAAATATTTACAATTTAAGTGACAAAACGAAAAAGCAGCGTAATCTGGATGATTGTCCTCAATTCACTGAACATTTTTACAGGACCCTCTTTTCTCAGTTACTATATTATTTGTCGAAAAATTACACAAAAGCCAAAAAGCCATCAAAATTTTGATAGTAAAGCGCAGTTATACTTTTTACGTGTCCTTACTCTACACAATCTTTTTAGATAATAAAATAATATATAATGAAAGAAAGTAATGGATTCTGTAGAGCAGAAAATTCTCTATCAAATGAGCCTATAATAGAGTCTTAAAACCTCAGTTAAGTGTACGGAAATAAGCTACAAAAGTGTGTCATTATTTCTGGGCCACTCATTACTTGTCAAATTACTTGATAAGTACCTTTTTTACCTGCAAAAAATTCCAGGTACTCTCGACATTACCTACCCAAGTACTTTTCTAAGTACTTGGTCTCAAGTACATTCACTAGAGTATACTTCCAGAATTTAGATAAAAAATCAAAGCAAAATACAATTCACATTCGTATGAATGATGGAATAGATCTCATCTTGAATCAGTTTTAGAGATAAACGATAGTAATTACTATTATGTACTTATTACTGGAGAAATATAGTGGAAAATAGACAAATGAGTCAATAAAAGTATGAAAAGTACAGATTAATATTAAGTGATGTGAATTTTTGCTTTTGTTTATTCTGCTGGAAGCCACTTTTGTGTAATTGTAAACACTTTTATTTTTAAAATCGAGTTAGCACCCAATATATATAGTGCCACTAATGTGTAGTTTATCAACCGACCCCCAAACCTTTTCTTCATACGAATCGTGCGAAAAAAAGTCATCATTATACGCTTGAGAACGACATGTTCTTCTGAGATACTTGATAAGACTGATACAGTTTAAGGATAACTAGCATCTGTAATAAAGTTTGACGCATACACCTTATGAGGACGTAGTTGGTGTTCTCTTCATAGAAAGATAGGACGCAATTGGAAAATTGCATTTTATATCGAAAATGTACTCCTCCCTCCATTGGGGCTTTCCTTAGAAATATTGTCAAGCAGAAATTAAAAATGACAAAGCCTTCTTCATTCCAGGATTACTTAAAAACTCAATTTAGCATCTTTTTATTTTTATTGCAACTCTGTAGCTATTAGGGTTCTCGAGTTTTCTAGAAAACTCGGTTTTTGTTATTGCTCCATTACGATCCCTTGATAACTTGATTCGATCGATTTCAAAACTTTATCATAAATTTTAGGCAACATTGCCTAGATATAGATTTTTTTTCGTTCTATCATCCTTTCTGTCCTAGTTACAGGAAAAACATCTTAAAATTTGGATAACTTGAAAAAAAAGATGATAGAACAAAAAAAAAGTCTATACCTGGGCAATGTTGTCTAGAATTTATGATAAAGTTTTGATGTCGATCGAATCAAGTTATCGAGGGCGTAATGTGACTGGATTGAAGTGACTGTTGAAAAAATACATTTTGTACATAGGTTGTTTTCTTCATGGCATTTACGGCGACGCTTATATCTTCACGAAAAACCATCAGAAAATTTTGGAAGACGTTCGTTGTGAAGAGAACATTTTCTTCAATCAGACTATGTCTAAGAAAAAATTTTGTATGTACAGAAAAGGAGAGAAAAGTTTATGAAACTCGAAAATTGAGTTTTATCAGCTTTTGAAGGAAAACTCAAAAAAATCATAACATTTGTAAGGAAGGGTGTAGAACGCTGGGAGTGGTGCCATTTTGTAGCCCAGACTTTCATCCAAATTACGCTATGTTTAATTCAAAATAAAAAATATTATCAAAACAAAGGATGGAACACCCTTAAGAACGAATCGAAGCTAAACTATTTCTCTTGAAAAAGTAAATAAGAAAGAATAAGTTTTCTATTTTTATGGAACGTTCATTTATCATATATGGGTAACAAAGAGAGTGGTCATTCAAAATTTATTCCATATTCTGTCAACTGTGCGAATCAAACTTTAATTAACTAGATAGAACCTATTTTTACTTTTCATACTACTTTGCAATGTATAATTCATGCACTATATTAATCTATTTCTTAAGAATGGTTCCTAATGATCTTTCAGATATAGAGCTGCCAATATCGGTAAAATTTCACCAATTTGGAACAACTACCGGGTCTTTTCAGATTACGCTTTGGACTCGAACTATGTAGTTTCTGTTGAAAATAGAATTTTTATATATCATACCATAACCATCTTCAAATGTTTCATTTTTTTTGACAAACTATGGTTATATTTACTATTTTACACAATACAAAGCCCCTGATAATAAATATCTCGAGAATTGTACGGCTTGTCCACGTAACGGTACACTTCGCTGATCAAGTTTTTGAAAAATTTTTTTCGATATCGAAAGTTTTGAACACATGAGTAGATGCAGTTTTTTGTTCTAAGAACCCGTTTGAAACTCTGATTTCAAAAAAATTGATAAAATTGTACCGTGCATATATTCAAAGTCTTCGAATACATGTCAGCAGATAACCTCGAACCGTTTATAGAATTTTTATTTTACCGATAATATAACATATTGATGCTTTTTTTGTCTACCCGTTGCGGAAAATTTGCGAACTTTGTATAAAAAATGCGCAATTTTTTTGACAAAATCGTTTCCACGCACAAGGATGCCAACATTTTCTTTTTTCAAAATATTAGCAACATATTGCGAGTTTTTAATTCCTGGAGGAGCGATATTGTCGTTAAATTAAGATTGATTATTTATTATTCTTGCATCTCGAAGAACGTAGAACTTTTAAATGTTTATTTATTGTTCAATAGCCTCTCAAGAAATAAAAGTGTCAAAATAAAAATGTAGGAAAAAAATTAATGTCATTGTATTACTTTTCTAAAAGAATAATTGAATCTATTATAATTGCATGGAATATTAATTTGTAGGACAAGCATGATCAACATCAGGTAATGAATGCAATGGTTGAGCATGTTGTTCCGATGTAATCAATTTCAAATTTGTCATACATCCAACATAAGGTGGGACATCTTGCACTATAGATGGCAAAAGATTTTCAGGCACACGACCGATAAATAATGGACCATTTGTATTCAGATCAAGTTCATTTAGAGATGTTTCTTCTACTACCGGTTTATCATCAACTTGTAATCGTACAAATGAGTAGTCTTTGATAACATCTAGAAAATGCCATTGACCATCGCATAATTCATTATCGAAAACAATTGGACTATGTACAACATGTAATTCTTCAATATTATTTTGAATTGTAACAACTACATTGCCTTTATCCAAATAGACGACAAAAAATGCTGGTTCGTTAGCATTATCATCCTGGTCATTATCACCATTACTTTGACTTGTAACAGCTAATAGTAAACCACTTTTTACACGAGATTTAAAATGAAGACTTAAATTAAATTTTTGTCCAAGATGAAAAGATTGTTCTAAAGACAAGAGAAGACTGAAGAGTGAATTTTAAAGATTAAGAAAAAGGGTGAATTACCTAAGATAATCGGTTTCTCATCATGTATAAATATTCCAGATTCTTCATTTTCATGACATTTACTAATTCCGTTATTTTTATTTGTTTGAAAGATTACGTCTTGATTTGCTATTTGAATTGCACTCAAACAACCAATGAATTGTAAATGATGATTGCCTTTTTGGTGTTTAAAATGATGTAATTGTCTTCGTCTTTGACTCAGAAATTCTTCTGTAGAAGGAATATTTCCAAAATGAAATATTCCATCCGTATTCAATGAATCTTTTGTACCTAGAGAGAATATCGCATAAAATTACCAATAGGGAATAGCTTTAATCATGTTGAATTTAAATCACTAACCTGGTGGAATTATAGAACCTTCCAAAATATTATCAATGTATAATGTGCCATTATTTTTCTCTCTGATTATATCTACTCGATGCCAACGATCGTCATTCAAACGACCCATACTTTCAATTTCAGCTTTACCCGAACCGCAATCAAATGCAAACTGTAAACGTCCTTTGTTTAACCAAGCAGCAATAAATTCACCATTTGTAGAATCTCGTGCTAATATAAAAGAAAATCGCACAAAGTTTTCTAAAAAATTGATTTTCAAAACATTTATATCCTACCATAAGTCATACCATTATTGCCAGAATAAAATAAAAGACCTCGTGTATAACGTGTACGAAATGTAAATGAGATATTCATTGACAAAGAAATTGGTGATGTGACTGATACTTCTGCTTGACTTTCAACATAATCACCAAAACGAAATCCAACATCACGTCCCAATGAGTTTGGAATTATTGGTCTAAAATATTTCAGAAACGTTTGTATGATTTAGTGTAAAGAACGAGTATATTTAAATAGTGATTGATCGTACTCTCTAAAAAAAATGGTTCCTAACAAAACCTTTTTCTGCTTGAGATTTCGAATTTGTTTCAAATGTAGAAACCTTTTGGTCTACGAAACCTAAAATGGTTTGACTAAAACCTATTAAACTCTAAATCGTTCTGTAATGACGTACGAAACCTTAAATAGTTTCGTCAATTTATGCGAAACCTG
>CAJNOQ010000128.1:0-71861 GCA_905250885.1 Didymodactylos carnosus
AAAAAAATATGCTTTCCTTCTCGAGATATTCTAAAAATACTGAAAGTCACGCAAAAAAACCTGTCAAAAAAACTGAGTTTTTCTGCGTGACTTTCAGTATTTTTAGAATATCTCGAGAAGGAAAGCATATTTTTTGAAAAGAAAAAAAACGAACCTGAGACAGGGTTTGAAGCATCTGTGGTAAAATTTTGAGCTCGATCAGACCATTTTATCGAGGGGTCGTAATGTAGCTCGATGGAAACTGGAGTTTTCTAGAAAACCCATAGAAGAACATGTCACAAAATTCTGTGCAAAAATACGTCGATTTTCTTTTTCGATGTTCTATCTCTGTTATAAATTTCACCCCGATCCGATATCGGCGTCTCCGGTTTCCAAGAGAGTCAAAAAAGAGGGGGTATACCCTTAATTTTAATATAACAAATTTAGAAATTCATCTAATATATTAGAAAATCGTCTTGGTTTTTTATTTTCTATAAGCCTGTCCATACACATTAGCAAGTCTAGAAAATGCTTTAATTTTTGAAAAAATAAAACATCGCCACATCGATACTTTTAGAAATTCTCTTCTTTTTTCTTTTAAAAACTTGTTTTCCAGTTCTAACTATTTATTCTAAGGACGATTTAAATTTTCATGCAATTCTCAAACTGTTTCTTTTTGAACATACTCATAATCTTCTTTCTTTTAATTCCACTTTATTCGTCGAGGAAATAAAACTAGTATATTGTTGCAAAACTTAAACTAAAACTCTTTTCCGTTTTAACATTCCGTTTCAGTCCTCAATAAAACTTTTTCTATCAGACACAATGTCAACTAAAATATAAAAAATATTTTCTTTTTTTTCTACAATGATTATTGGCCACAGAATCATCTGAACCAGTTCCGTCGTAGGTAAAAATAAAAAATGACGAAATCAAAAAAAAGAATCACAGAATAGCGAAAAAAGAGTAGACTGAATTTTGTTCGCCTTTTTTCTCTATATTTTTTTCTCTTTCGGTTGCATACACAAACAAATAAAATGACACATCATGTCGCCTTTCACAACCCTTTTTTTATTATTATCATCATTAGAAACATCAGATTTATATAAACTGTTTCTATGAGTAGAACGAACAATAAAAGATTTTAGTTGGGTAAGGTTAACATATGTCAGTTATAAAACACGAACTAAATTAAACTAGATGATTACATTTCTCTGGGTTAATAGATTTGAGTAATTTCTATGACTCATTATTCATCAGACTTTTTGTCGACGTGGCAGAAAGAATGAAAAATATGAATCATCACTTCAAAACTAACCCGAGTAAAATAAGCTTAGTTGAGAAAATAAAAAAAAGTGGAATTGAACAGCTGCGTAAGTTTCTCTCCCTTTATAGAATTTGACACTAAAACTAAAATTCGTATATAAAAAAAAGGTCGTTATAATTTCGAATACCACCAGTAGTGAGTGCATTGGTAGTTTTTTTATTTTTCAAGAAGATGTTGTAGATTCAAAAGATAAAAATAAAAAACTTTCCCGAAGTGATCTTTACTTTTCTGCAATACGACTTTTGAAATAGAGAAGATTTAAGAGAGAAGTGAGTATGACTAGCACTGAAAAATTCGAATAAGAAAAGACTTTATTTTCACAATTTGTTTCAAAACATTATTTATTTTATTATGAAAAAAATTCCCAAATGCTGTATGCTAACAGTTGGTGCTTATTGTTCTATAGAATATACTTAACCACAAAACACGTGTGAGACCTTGAAAAAAAGAGAAAAATCTGTTTAGTAAAAGACGAAAAAAAAAAGACGAACACATTTATCACAAGGTTCTCAAGAGCGAAAATATAAATCAAGAATATCACGCATAGATCAGCTATTCTGTTTTAAAAAAAGAAACAGACATTTTATTTATTTTTAATTTTAAACAATAAGAAAAAACCTTGTGAACTAACTCTACGAAAATGAAGCTGATATGAGAAGATGTCACAGATGTGAATTATGTACGCTCATATTATTGAATATCCATACATTTTGTCATTTTTGTCCCTTTTCAAGGTTGCATTAAAATTTATTCAACACTCTACATCTATTTCATATTTAGCTTTAAATACGGACGTAGATGCATTATTAATATCGTTTTAATCTTTTTTTCCTTAAAACTGTCCTTAACAAATGGTTTTCTTTTCATTGTGGTTTCGTCCTTTTTCTGTAGCGAAGGTCAAAAGTAATGTGTTAAATATAGCAAAAGTATTCATTTTATCTGTATGAAAAAAACAGTCTTTTCTAAAAACATGCTGAGAAAGTTCTCTACATTTAAATATCAGTATTATTTTATATCGAGCTGAATATATTAAAATATGATGGTACGTGGAGGTTACTTCCTTAAACTTCTCGCCGTAAGTTCAACTTTTTATCTTATTCTTGCTACCCTGATGAATGTACTTATGGATAAATAAGTCATGGTTGAGGTTACAAACCTGATCTTTGTTTGAAGTAAAATATTTTTGCACAGTACCTGTTTGTGAACAATACCGTGTTACATATGTACATAAAAAATTTGGAATTAACGAGCAAATTAATGAGATTTTATTTTTTTATTTTGCTGACGTGAAACGGATACACAATTTGTATATTGATTGTTCTATAAACTATATAGGAACTTGTTTGTTGGTACTAGTTAGATATATAACGCGGTATTCTCCACAAATAGGTACTGTCCAAATGCTTTATCTTCAAAATTCGTGACATCTCTCGGAACCAAATGTTTCCGATTCCTTTGAGGAAAAGCTAGCAGTAGAAAAAACTATTAGGTGTGTAATCTTCATCATGAGTCATTCGTAAAAGACCCGTGTATCCGTTGAAAAAAACTCGAAGGTATTTGAAGACGTTATATCCTTCATCTATGCTATTTCTTCAAATCAAGAAAAAAAGAACAGATATAAAGATTGAGTGATCACTAATTGGTTTATTTTGCCCCAATAGCTATTTGTAAATGAGACTCTATCAAAATCATTTCACTTTTCACTTATTCAACTGTGATTGTTGCCTAGTTTATTTAGTATAGTACTTGAAAACATGTTTTTTTTGACAAAAATAGGTTTTCACAAGAATAATGAGTTTTAACATTTTTATTCGCTCATGATTCTTTTTCGTTCTTTGAGAAATAATAAATGAATAAACATACTTATGCCTGTCCTGTTTGTTGAGATATTTGGTGAGGAAACTATATAAATATTGGTAATGCATTGCGCAATACAATATTTGTGCAAAATATTCCTCAGCTGCGCCTATGTCATGTAAGATTTCACCTGTTCCTTTTTTTTCAGTTGTGTCCTCAGTGTCATTTTTTTGGTTACGTTGTCGTTTAAACAAGAATGATGATGAACCCAATTATTTCTGAACTTAATCCAATGGATTTTTCTTTATTCGATGAACACGACATATCCGATGATTTATTTGGTGGATTTGATTTACCAGTAGATGATATTCAAAATACAAAATCATTATCTTATAACGATGTAATCGATTCTTCAGAACAAGAGACAATGATGAAGATGATGGATGAGATGAGCCCTGGTAACAGCCTTTAAAGTTTTCTATTAAATAATTTTTGTAGAAAAACATATTTCGATGTTTTTATTACGGATTCAGAATAAAAATAGTATCTTTATTTTTCTTTTAGAATTCAAATCCGATTTTGAGAAACTATTGGAAGATTTATCATCAACAACTGCCAATGATCCTTTCTATGATTATTCGTCTTCCATCGATACTACATTTTCATATGCCCAAACAAAATGTGATGTTGGAACCGATCCAATGATGTTACCTCAACAATCCGAACAACAAATATCAGTTACTGACGCTAATAGCATGAAACAACTGAACACAATCACTATACCACAATTACCAGCACGGACAACAAAAGTTGTTCATTTAAAACGAGCACCAATTACCAAGAAAGCTAAAGTTGTTCAGATACCATCATCAAATAATGGTAACGTTCGTACTTTTCCTAGTTTTATCCAAATATCGGGTCTGCAGACATCCAAACCAACTATTCTTATTACAACTACACCGCCACAAACAACACAACAAGCAACACTTCCAGCTGGTTGCTATCAACTTCAATTAGAGAGTAATAATACATTACACACAGGCACAATCATTAATGAAGCAACAACACCCACCACTTTAGCAGAAGAATGTGATGCGGACGAATCTGAATGTAAGAGAGACTTTATAGATGTGTAAATTTTACGATAATCAATTTTTTTTCTTTTCAGGTTTCGATGGTGACCTTCCCATGACTCCGTCGACTTCCAGTGAATCAGCTGACGATCGAACAACATCACCTGATACAATGGCGAATGATTGCTCCACCTATGTATCTAGCAATAGTAATCGTCATCATCCCTACTCATCAGTCAAATCATCACCAACAAATAGTTCATTTGTAACTTCAGCAATGCTAACCGATCTTGGAGTAAGTGGATTATTGTCCCTTCGATCACTTCTAATTAAATTCCTTTTTTTATTTTAGAAACTGCCTTCATCTGGCCCATTAATTCTGACCGATGAAGAACTAAAACTAATCAAACAAGAAGGTTATCAAATACCAACGAAATTACCACTAACAAAAACAGAAGAAAAAATATTAAAAAAAATTCGTCGAAAGATAAAAAATAAAATTTCAGCACAAGAAAGTCGTCGTAAGAAAAAAGAATATGTCGATACTTTAGAAAGACAAATAGCAAAATATATGGATGAAAATGGCACTTTAAAAGACAAATTAACAAACATGGAAAAAAATCATCGGTAAGATGAATGTCGATAAGATCAGATAATGCTTAATAATCTCTAATTTCTTCATGTTTAGATCATTATTACAAGAACTACAATCTCTCAGATCAATAGTGGGCAAAGGTTCAACAGCTACAGGAACTGTTTTAATGGTAAGTCTATTTAACGTTGAAGATTTTCTATACTAGATGATCTGAAAATTTAAATAACTACACTTATATTTCTTTCAATCTAGGTGTTAGTTTTATTTTTTGCTGTTCTTTTTGGTATTTGGTCTCCTATTGCAACTAAACAAGAGGATTTTATGCGTTCGTCACCATCAAATGCTCTCTCAGCACCAACGAATCAAGATAGATCTAATAGCAATAGTCTTGTCTCGCGAACTACAACAAAATTATTAGATCGTCAAGACATTAAACAAGAACCATCATCAGCGGCATTTTCACCCTATGCTACGAGTTATAAATCACGTGTTTTATTATCCGTTTTTGATGAACAACAACGACAGGATGATGATAAAAATTATGGTCCATATTTACCAAATAAATATAAATCTAGTTCAAATGTTAAACAGCAACATGCACGAGTTCATACATACTCAAATACGTTAGAGAAATATATGAATAAAAATTTAAAAACAGAAAATGTATTTAAAGATGATAGTGGCATATTGAATCAAGGTATGTAGTTGAATACTTAATCAATGAGACTTGATCATGAAAACACTTAAGATAGAATCCTAGAACAAATTCGCTGAACATATTGATTCTTTTTTTACAGCTATTTTTTTTGGTATTGTGTAAATAAATACTTACTAACACATGTAATTTGATTTGCTTTTAGCCTATCCTAAAATTTGCAATGAAAACTCATCATGTCTAAAACGTCCATTAGCACCGATACATGAGCCATCTGTTGTTTTAACAGATAGTAAAAAAATTAAATTTGATACTGCAGTTCGTCCAAATTATACATCAAATTATCGAATTAATGAAAAAGTTGTTGTTATCGATTTATCTGATCAAATGGATACATTAATTGGTCATAACGGCACTACACTTCATGGTGATGTTAAACCATTAAAAATTATACGTGTTGAACGAACAACACCGTCCAATACAAATGATACATTAAAGAATAATAATATCGTGTAATGTGAGAAAGTTTGATTTCATTTTGTGTTAAATGTTTTGTAATCAAGAAAAACATTTTATTCCTATGTTTGCGTTACACGCCAAAAAACAAATACATATTTATGACGACACATGAGCATTTCGTATGATGCATATGAGTTTGAAACCCGATTATTTATTTGCTCGGAGAGCGAATTACTTAGCTTTTTTTTTGTCGAGCTTTTTTCATTATTTCACAGTGTTTTTCGTTGTTTGTGCTGGGATAAACATATATATATGTTTGAAAATCTCTATTTTCTATCTATTTCATTGTTTACGTACCTATTATCATGTATTTATTACTTATTCTATTTAACAGTTTGCTTATTGTTGTTTATTTTAAACATATTGTTGTTTTGTTTTGTTTTATTTTAGACACTATACATATTTATGTATAATGCTTTTCATTGTACAACCACCAAAGCGAAAGGAATCTTTTGCTGTCTTCATTTACAGGAGGCTATTCGAAAATTTCTCTATATTCTTATAATTGAACGACAACTGTTGTCCTTCTAAAGACTTCATTATAAGCTGAAATTATAAACAAAGTGCGGTTATGAAACATGAATAGCCGGCAGTATTAAATTGTCAAGTGTAAGTATTTTATCCTGTATGAACTCTTCTATATCCAAAAATGTTTTAAGAAAGTAAAGTAGACGAGAGATCTAAATGAAACATCAGTCTCAGAAAAAATCAAAGTATCGTAAAATTCTTTTAGCGCATATATTTCTTGTCTTCCGAAGAGTTTTATCAGTACCCAATCAGTGTTCGAGAATTTATCCACATTAATTTTCTCGCTTTTATTTTATCTATTTAAATACGATATACATCTCTACTATACACTCAAAGAAGTAAAATCTAGCCGCACACATACAAACATACGGACACAACAATAGAATTGATTAAAATATCAAGAAAGTTTCTTTTCTTTTCATAAATGTGAATAATAAAGATCTTCTTGACCCAAAATATATCGCTAGTCGATATTTAGGCCCGCTCTCCACGAATTCTTCTTGCTAACTGAATATCTTTCGGCATAATTGTAACACGTTTAGCATGTATAGCGCATAAATTTGTATCTTCAAATAATGAGACCAAATAGGCTTCCGAAGCTTCCTGTAGAGAGAAAAGAAGAAATGGTGATGAATGAAAAAATTTAATTTTTTTTGATTCCATGTACCTGTAATGCACCAATAGCTGCCGATTGAAAACGTAAATCTGTTTTAAAATCTTGTGCTATTTCACGAACTAAACGTTGAAATGGTAATTTTCTTATCAATAATTCTGTTGATTTCTGATAACGACGTATTTCACGAAGAGCAACTGTTCCTGGACGAAAACGATGAGGTTTTTTAATACCACCCGTCTAAAAATGAGAGAATATAATAGATTACAATAATGATGAGGAAAACAAATGAAGGGTAGTTACATACCGATGGAGCTGATTTTCGAGCAGCTTTGGTTGCCAACTAAAATCATTAAATGAAGTATAAATTAGATCACTCATAGACGAGATGTGAAACGCTGATAGAGACCTGTTTTCTTGGAGCTTTGCCACCAGTTGATTTACGAGCGGTTTGTTTTGTACGTGCCATCTCTCTGTTTGTCGGATAATCAAGTTTTTATGCACTAAATAGAAAAATTCAATTAGAATAGATAAGTCAAAATCAGAGGAAAAAAGTCCTTTACAGTGCACGACTTTTAAAATGAATATGTTGTAACAACTATTGCGAGAAAATCATGCTATAAAAAATCCTATATTGTGGAAAATATCCATCTGTGACATAATGAACCATATAGAAAGAATAAGATCGCCAAAGCAACATCGTTTTTTGCAGATGTTGGCTAAGATACACAAAAGATTACACAAATTTATTAACTAAGTATTTAGAATGTTTTGGAACGACTCACGCTAGATGTCATTTTCCTCAAAATGAGATCTTGTAGACAATTTTATTCTTCTTTACGACAACTCTATTAATTAGCTTGCAGACATAAATTCATTTTAATCTCTGAAAATCATTCAGAATTGACAGTGAATAGACATAAAAACAACTTTAAATAGACGTGGATGGGGGATGCGCATCCTCCCGTTATTTGCTGTCCTGCCTTTATATCAGACTCTTTACAAGAAGTTAGTTTTTTTCATAAGATGTAGAAGCAAAGAATTTTTTTCAAATTCATGCGGTGATAAGAGAGAATTAAAATCAGAAATCTAACCATACCACCGGAACAAAGAAAAGAAAATTGGTTTTGAATTGCTGAAAAGTGTTTTTTCGCATCCAACACATTCGATAACCCCGAAGATTTTCTATTTTTTTGGCGAGGGATACTTCCAAAAGTTCAGATGAAATTTTGAAACAAAATGACGCAAAAAAATTTTTTTTGCAAAAGATTTTTTACACCAAGAACTTGGTGGTTGTTTTCATTTTTTCCAGAATGTAAGCGAGATAGTATACATTGTAAACCGAAACGTGATGGATAGAGAAGAGGTACGGTAGGGAATATAAATGAATTTCTAGAACATTTCACAGGTAAAACAAATTGTATGAAGTATGAACAAGTTGCTAGATACAACTAGATACAAACAAGTGGGTACAACTAGATTGAATTTTATACATTTCGTAGTATTCTGTATTTTTTAGAAGAAAACGTGAAGATAGTCACATAGAACTCTATATGTAGGTTACTCTTGAATTTTATGTTTCATGTATTTTAGATTTTTTAAGTAAAAATTTCTGAAATATAGAATCTGACATCATGAACACTTTCTTTGACTTCACTATGAATATTATATATTAATGTATGTTAAACATTTCAACAAACATGCATCTCATAAAAGCAATTCAAAAAGATTCATTCTATACTGTTCATGTGAATCTTTCTTTGCATACATTTATTACATATTACATGTGAACCCAGTTAAAAAATAAGTGTTATCTTAACTTTGTTTTATTTAAGAAAACATTAGCCGAGAACAAATCGAAAATGACTATACTAAGTTATGTAATAAGCTTCTCAATTTTGTCAAATCTAATTGACATCTATCGTTAATTTAAGATTGTAATTTCTTTGACTGGCCGCCATAGATATTTTTTTTTTGCCTCGTTTGGTCGTCATTCTAACTCATTATAAAAAAAATAAAGTTTTTCTTTTCTTTCGACGACTTTATTTTTCTCTAAGCTTAATGTGTCTATATTGTACCCATAGCTATGAGGTTTCTCTTTTTCTTTCTTAATTCTAAATGAATTTTTTTTTCTTTTCTTCATCGCAGTCTCCCCACGAAGAAAAAATTCCTTTTCTATTATTATATTCATCGTTAGAGTAAGCTTGCGCGAGACTCGCACCCCAAAATCGCTTTAAATCGTTTTAATCGCTGCTTAAAACCACTGCTTAAGCATTTAAAAAGAATTTCTGATATTATTACTCCTGCGAAAATCTCTCGTATAGATAATTTTAATAATGAATGGAAACTAAAAGTCAATCAACACAGGAGTTTGTATAGTACTTAGGCGTAAATACCAGAATCTAGAACTTGTCTAACAACCCAAACACATCTACAGATGTGATCATAAATTTCCGTACTTTGTCAGTGACCTAGGATTTTTTCTTTTAAAGCCAAGCTCGATTTTATTGAAGTGTAAAATGAAAGGTAAATAAGAATGTGTTATTCGGTGATGTAAATGAGAAGGGGCAGACCAATCCTCAGGTTTATATTTACTTACAAATCTTTATTTGGGGATAGATGATGGAAGATAACACTCTGTAACTCTTGTAGCTTTCGAATATTGCTTTTAAAATTTTCTTTTCGAACAAAACGTTCAGGTAAAAAGTTCTAAGAACTTAAAAAAGTGGTTTAGTTTACTTACAATGTGTCTATTGCAATATGATGGAGTTGCTTTCTGTTCTTTTTTCAAAGTAAAAATTGTAGAGCACGTCTATTCGACAATGGGTAATGTGAGAGAATGAGCGTTATTGGTCGCAAACATAGAGTATATATATAGATTGTCTAACTTCTTCTACTTATACCCTTATACTTACTTACTACAGTCGACAACGTGAGTGTAACTATTTAGGAGGCAACGCATTTGGGAGCTGAATCCACGTTTATTTCATTGGCTGTTGTATTTTTTTAAGTCCAATAAGATAATGATGTCAATGCTGGATTTGGAAAGGTCAGATATGTATTTTGAATTTGCGTTGCCGTCGCTATTATTCATGCCGCTGTGTATCCGTTAGACAAGATTACAAGAGAAAGTTCGAGAAAAACAAAAAATAATCAATATTATGGATATAAAGTTAGCTGTAAATTCTTATTTGGCAGCTCTATAGATGCCATTGACATCTGTCACTTATATCCGAATTATGGCGTATGGAAAGGTAAAATGAAAGGAAAGAAAAAAAACCCGTCGACGATAAAGGAAAATATTGGGAAAGTGGAGTGGCGAAGATGGAGAAAAATGAATGACAGGAACCAGAAAATCCAGTTTTAGGAGAACGAAAGAGGAACATTGTTTACCATAATTCTGAAATAGACAAATATGATTAGAAATCACGAAAATAGTGAATAATAGCATATATAACTTCACAGAGATTGTTAGAAGCATTTACACTGAAACAACATAACAAGAAAAAATGCACATACAGAACGAAGAAAACAAAAGAGAAGAAACGAATAAATATATGAAAAACAAATAATAGAAGAAAAAATCCATGTCGCGTATAAGTTATATATCTTAATTATTCTTTTATTTTTAAAGAATAAAATAATTAACAAAAAATAAATGAATCAGTATCAATATTATTGATAACGAAAATAGAAAGAGAACAAACCGCCTACATACGCCATCTATTCAGTTTACTTAAACAAGATGTGTAACAATGACATCTATACACTAAATAAAGTCAGTAGAAATAAACAATTGATTATATTTTATTAAAGGCTGAATGAATTTAGATTTTTTTTGTGAGCATTTTTCTTTTGTAAGAACACAACTTAGTTTTTATTGATTGTTGAAATAAATGTACCTTAGACAACAATTGCACAAGTAACATTCAAAATTGAAAATTCTGTTTTTCCCCAAACTAGATTGAGATTTTAAGAATAGAAGGAAGAGAAACTGTTTACTCCAGTACAATACGCCGTTCGAAGGTAAATGTATCAAACAAGGCCATATTTTTATATAGCAAGGTTGTTATAATCGATAGGAAAAACCTTGATTATACTACTGAAGAATTGTTTGCATTGTGTGCGATTATTTTAATAGCTCACGACCTCTCATATCCAACGTAAATTTTGCAATGCATTATCTCAAATTTTTGTTTTTCATATTCCTCTATACAATGACCTTGAGGCTATATTTTGATTACTCAATATTAGATTAACAGCTAGATACGTACCTCCTACGTTTGTTCTAGTGTTGTCCACAATAAAATGTAATAAAAAGAACTAAATACATCAAGTTTTTTCAAACTGATCATTTAAAGTACGTTTGCTATAAACGGTTTGATTATAAAAAAACTAAAAAACATTGTTATTGATAAATTTTGAGACTATCATAGAAAATGTCTAGAATAACAGCATCCCAGGTCAAAAGATCAGATCAAGATCTTATAAAATCTTACGGAAAATCATAGGAACGGATCCATCTTATAAAATCTTATAAAATTCATACAAGAATCTTACGAAATCTGATGAAATCTTACTATAAGATCTTATATCAAGAATCAGTTTCTATGTTTCTTACCGAATCTTACAAATTCTTATACGAATCTTATGAAATCAGACGGAATCGTACAAGAATCTTATAAGATCTTACAGCAAGATTTTTTGACCTGGAATACTCTATTGTTTTTAAAAAAAAGGATCAAAGGAAAAACGGACGATTATTAAGTAAAGGTATCAATTCCAGTTTAGCCAAGAAACTATAGCTGTTCAAATTTTATTCCAGATTTTGTCCACAGAAAGAGCTGTTATTTAATCAATGCTGAAAATTTGTGAATAGTACATCTGCAAATGGTCTAGTTTCTCAAAGTTACCGTACAAGCGGAATGAATGTATTCAATAGTAAATTTTCATATTGGCACCCCCCTCAAACTATGTCAGTTCGAAGAGGACATCTGATTACATATATCCTTCAGTTTTTTCGATGAACTGATAACTATTTACAGAGTTATTAATTAACTAATTCCAAATTTTAATTAAAATTTCAATTTCAATGGTGGCATAAAATAATTCATTATATTTTATTGGAATGTCCGATCAACATCGCGGTAGAGTTATTTTGGTTGTATATAATCATGTTTGACAATCATGGAATAAGTAGAACGGAATTTCAACAAAAAATTTTGAACAGAAGTTAAATGAATATTAAAGAATTTTGAATTTTAAAATTTTTTAATTAGTAATTTTTTAAAGTTTTTGTCATTACAAAAGAAAAACTATGCCGCTTATTCCACGTAGAATCTCACAGGGAACAACTTTTATTGCAACAGTTTTTATGAGATATGCTTTGCGTAGTTAGAATCCGTTGCAAGGTTTTGGAGTGCGTATTCTTGCAACAAGGGCTTCCGAAACCCCCAGCAGTTATTGTCACAATCAATAAGTTTTAATTATAATATAGTGGCTAGATAGTTCAAAGTGGTCTCTACAATTCTGCGCAAGACCGACCTCTCCATCTGTTGTGGTTCTGAAATGGCAGGCATTTACCCGACGAAACGATAACGAATTACAGGTGACTCAGGAAAATGCCTACCATTTGAGAACCACAACAGATAGAGAGGTCGGCCTTGCGTAGAATTGTAGAGACTACTTTGGACTATCTAGCCACTATGTTTTAATTAAAAATGGTTCAGAATCTGGCAACCTCATCGCTTTTTATCAGTCAGGTACCCCACCTGAACAACCGAGATTTTTTGTGAACAATATATGTGACGAAAGAGTAAAGCCTTCTCTATAAAGTACTGAAAACCCGAACTCTCTTTTTCTTTTCGTTCTCGAGTTATCCAAAAAATCCATGGCAGCTCTATACAGAAATCCACAGTAGAAACTGCGTTTACCTAAAACCGAGTATAAATAACTGTTTATCGGTAAAATTTTGAAAAGACAAATACATAGATTTCTAGCGCCTAGAAATCTTTCTCGAATGACGTATTACTTTATCGTTTCCAATAAACTGTTAATTTGCAAATAAAAGTGTAAGGCACCAGAATGATAGTAATTAGTATTCATTAACATTGATTAATTATAAATTATTATCTTAAAAAACATTTTTCATTACACCATAACAACAGACCATTGGCTGTCAAGCAATACATGAATGACTTTTCTAGGCTTATTTTTCACTGAGCTACAAGTTTTTAAAATGGGAACTAGGGCCTTAAATTTTAATCAAAATTTAGACTTAAGTAATTAATAACTCTGTGAATAGTAACCAGTTCATCGAAAAAACTGAAGGATATATGAGGATCTAATCAGGTGTCCTCTTCAAATTGATATAGTTTGAGGGCACATTTTTTTGGGGGGGAGGGGGGATCCTCCTCTTAAAGTAAAGATAGAGAAGCGTTTATTTTATTATTTTTATTTAACCACTCGGACCACTAAATCATCTTCATGTAAAACTTGTTTCATTAGTAATATTGTTGTATATTGTTATAACATATTGTTGCTAGTGTATATTCGAAAACAACGGACACAAAAGAAAAATATCGATACTCATTTTTTTGTCATACCAGTGATAAATAACTATCTTTATTTTAACATTTATTCCTATTGTTTTTTTGCCTCCTTCATGAATAATGATTCTTCATTATATCTACTACAATGCCTCAGTGACATATTCAGTTTTCTTATAATATTTATCGTAGTTAACAATCAAATTCATTCTTTAATTTATATCAGCAACCTTCAGCAATACTCTGTGACTTACCATATGAAAATTCTCCATACTATAATAATAACTACCTGATTCCTATAATAATAGGGCTACTGTTCTCTCTTCTTTCAAGAGACCTTAGCTCTCATTTAATGTTTGTTGAAAGACGATTAATTGAAATAAACAAATTTTAGAGCAATTATCCGTCTCTAACACTATCGCACTATCCATGTATCCATACTTTCGACAGAAATGATTTGTCTTCTCTTCGTTACATTATCACTCTAGAATGACTTTGGTTTCTTAAATTCTGACATATTTATTCGTCTATAGTATATATTAATAATATTCGACTACTTTCTTTTTCGAATATTTTTTGTGAAAAAATATATCAAGTATATAAAAAGAAGCAAAAAATATTATTGTTAAATAAAAAACAGTTACCTACATTTAGGTTTTCTGTCTGTATTATCATGAAACTATGTCACTGTTTGATAGAAACAAATGAATGGTACTTTTAGTAATTCAATGATGGAACTCTTATTGTTTAAAGAATATATAATGTGAACGAATAAAGTTTAAAAGGCGGCTATTACGACTTACCTATCTAACGTCGATCGATTCATAACGAATCATTCACTTTTATATTCAGCTATTTTTTATTTCCACATACTCTAAAAATTTCCTTCTAGATTCAAAAGACACAAAATCTAATTCTCTATAACTGGTGTATTTCTTTTTTTACGATATGGTCAAAATTAACAGAATGGTAAATGGAATACGAAAAACTTTGATTTCTCAAACCGCATAGAAGAATTCTAATATCTTTTCTCACGTTACCAGAAATTTAACTCAAAAAACTTATTTTTCTAGCAAAAGATACAGAACATAACTCTTTGTTGCTAATTCCATTTTTTCAGGTTTTGTGTGTAAGAGCAAAAAAATGAATTTTCGTTAGAAAAACTTTTTTTTAAACTTCTACAATATTTCACTGTCGCCCAACGGACATTTTTTTGTGCCAAAATATGCAGAATTGCAAGTTCTATTTTCTTTACCATTCTGTTTCCAATTTCTTACTCGTTTGTTTAACATTTTAATGTTAGAAGATTATTGAGAAACAGTTCATGAATAACGAACAATGTAAAAATTAACAATTTATATCACTATTTATGAAAAATAACCTGTTTTGAATAGAAAGTAATAACTTTTGATCTGACAAATGAATAATTTAGTTGTAAAAATACAGATACCGTTTTAAGCTAGTTAAATGGATTTACCGTATTTCGATAAATTCCTTCTTTGGTTAAAAAATAAATAAATTCATCTTTCGATACTTTTCCATCATTTGAGGTGTCTAATTTTTTCATCAAGTCTTTAGCTACTGCCTCTGGTGGATAATCTTTAATATGTTTTATTCCCATCAATGTATACATGGCATTCAACACCGGGCATATTTCATCTAGATAACGAAACAGAAAACCTTATTAATTAGAGATATATTTCAATTTTATCTTACCTAACGTAATGTATCCATTAGAATCGAGATCATAACATTCAAATGCATAGTCGAGACGTGACTTCAAATCTCCTCTACTACATATTGCAAAGCCAAGTAAAAATTCACCAAATTCCACAAACCCATTTCCATCGACATCGAACGCTCGAAAAACATGATCACATATATTTTCCAAACGTTCTGGACTCTCGTCTCTTAGTAGCTGATAAAATTTTCGAAATTGAAAACGGTCTAATCTTCCATCAGGATTATCCTGGAAAAACTTCAAATGCCAATCGTAAATTTCTTCTCTTGAGAGTCCTAAATACACAATGACCAACTAATTTGAAAAATGTTGATAGAGAAACTACTGGATGCTGTTCAAACAAGAATCAAAATAAAATCGTTTGAATTTGTAAATATTCGTCGTAATTGAGAGCTTTGGGGGTCGTATCACAAAAAAACTTAAACTTTGACTTAAGTTTTTTGGTGATATGACCCCTGTACATTCAAAAGGAACGCTCTACATTTTAAAAGTAACACTTTTCACAGGGTGATAAAGCTATAAATCGATTTACCTGTCTGAGAACTCAAAAATGCAACGTCTCGTTCGGATAAATAAGTTCGATGTTGAGGATCTATATCTATATTGACGGTACGTCTTTTTTCCAATTTGCTTTTATGTGTGCCCATATTTAAATTAATTTAATGAATGAGAGACGTCAAATCTTCCACTGAATAAAATTGTTTTGCAATTCACGTTTATATCGCGTGTAGATCTTACAATTTGTAACTAATAATTGCACGATGTGTTACCTATATTCGTCTCTAAAAACAAAACAAGATTTTTTTTTCATTGTCATATTATAGTATATTTATATATCTTCAGAAGGATGTATGTGTATTTCTAAACCACTTTGTTCTATATACATTTTTTTTCTTGCTTCTTTAGGAGCTCAAATGACAAACTGTCATTGAGGTAAGCGACGAAGAAAAGGTGACAAACAACATTATGTATTGATAAAAAATGTTTTTTCGTTATTTTATTACAGGATACATATACACATTTAGAGTGGGCAATTATTATTTTTATTTGCAGTGTTGGACGTACAAGTTCTTTAGAATTTGACACTGCTATCAAATTTTCAATGGGCATACATATTACCGAAAAATGATTCAGACTTGATTCATGAAGACAAGAAAGATATCTATCTCAACAGTAATAATATTTGCGTTATCTTCTTCAAAAATATGTAAAAATGACAAATTTTTGACGGTTGTACTACTATAATCCGATTTGATTTGGTAGGACCCCTACAAATGAAGATGTCGCCGAGTCAAATGTCGATTAGTCATCAAGAGACAGGTTTTACAACCAATCTTCATCTGACTCAAAAATACCTTGACGATGAGCCGATAGAATTATTTCGTCGAAAATTATGATGTCAACCTAATCTAATACTTTAAATTAATAATTACTATGTATTTTCCTCAGTTGTCTTTGATGGCAATGACTATCTATGTTTTTACCTTAATGTACTCTTCTTCTCAATAATATAACAACATTTTATCATCAATAATATTATTTTTTACTAAACTATTTCGTAATTAAATCATCGGATCAACAGTTACCGACAATCATTCCAGATCGTTATCAATTTTTGTTATATATTAGCATATTTCTTGTTATGGTTGATATTATAATTAACACATTTAGTGAATTTCTTTCAGAAAATATATTCGGTCTTCTCATTCTGTTCATGTAAGTATTACTTGGTTTTTGCTACACAATATAATTCTCCTGGACATCCTGAATCAAGAATATTTTCTGAACTTTCCAAATCATCATACTATCAAGTAGTGTTATACAAGCATTACTACTCTAACCCTTCTGCACAAACCAAAGTATAATTACTCGATATATCGACGTTCTTGTCTTTCTAGCGTTCAAGACGTTTGTATTGTATTGTCAGTTACATTATTGATTATTATGGTGCTAACAACATATATTGTTTAAGCTGTGTTACTCCGTCGATTATGGAGAATGTTTTGTCTTTTGCTTGTTGTGGCATTCTTTTATTTATGTTTGTGATGCCACTGTACAAGCATTACTTTTAGTAAGTCGTTGATTTCTTCACATATATCATCTGTAATGATAACTAGTTCATTCTCACAAATAGGTTTATCGATTCTTGAACACTAGCGCTTTTCGTCGACAAGAAGTTATTGCTTTCTATATAATTCAAAGTATGTGTAAGCATATCTTAACTTTTCAACTTATATAAGAGTCAGTAGGTTTAGAGGAAGACATATCTCCCTGGCCAGAAATAGTTAGACTCGGTACGTGAAAGTGTCTATCACCCTGTGCTTTCCCAAGCCATGATTGGCTATTATTTGATTACAATTGGCATGATTTATATATCCACGTATAACGTTCTGAGGAATTGCGTTTCATGCTTGCTGAACTAAACGTTCTAAACGCTGTTTATGCAACAGCTCGATGGAACAATATCATCTTCAGTGATGAAAAAGCCTTTGAAGTTGACGTTTCTGGTTTAGTTTACTGGATTCCGCATGGTCGGTCGTCCACGACCAACACATTTCCAAAGTCAAATTTAGTTTTGCATCGCAGTGTTTGGTGCAGTCTAGTATAATGGTCGATCAAACTCAGTATTTATTCGTGGTCGAACTAACACTACAACGTACATTCAACATTTGCAAGCTGCATTGACTACACATCTACGTCGTCTAAGAGGATATGATTTAATACATGGTCGTCCCACATGGGCGCACACAGCATTAGCACATGATTGGTTACTAAGTAACGGTATCAGATGCGTAGATAACTATCCCGGTGTTAGTCCTGATCTCAACGCTATTGAGAGTGTTTGGTCTTGGATGAATCGATACGTGCAGAGAAACCATTCAAACTCTCAACAGTGTTTAGAACGTTTAGTTCAGCAAGCATGAAACGCAATTCCTCAGTTCCGCAATTCCTTCCGTTATACGTGGATATATAAATCATGTGCCAAATATTTGTAATCAAATAATAGCCAATCATGGCTGGGAAAGCACAAGGTGATAAACGCTTTCACGTACTTAGAGATTACACACTTAGTTTTCTAATAACTTGTTCGTATATTAAAAATAAATTTGAAAAGATGAATGAAAAAGAGAAAAAAATATCTTCCTGGGGAATCTGATGATGAGGGTGTCTTTGTTGTGCTTGAATTTTTTTTCCGAGAACAAACGCAATTCAAAAGATGTTTATACAGATTTGTAGAGAATTTCACGGGCTATCCGAATCTATAATTACTTTTTCCAAAATGTTGATTTATAGTGATAATTTATTCGAAATATCGAGTCTAACTATTTCTGGCCAGGGGGATATATAGGCAAAGTACATACATATTTTGGCATTTAATGAGAAACGTGAGACAAAAAACTTCAGTTTAGCTGAAGAATAAAATCGCTCGAATGAGCAGACAAAAAGCTCTTTGCAGATATCTTTCCGATTGATATTAATTTCATTTCTCTTACTCTACTTCACTTTTTTCTGTTTAGTTTCTGTATTTTACTATTATGGTATGAAACGAGCGGTGTATCGCGTGTCAGATCCATATTTCTATGAGTTATGACGTAGGCGACAAAATTTATGGAAAATTCGGCGTACAGCCGCAACAGGAGCCACGATGAATGCAGCACAAACAACTAGGTGCCAATGTTGTTCGGTTCAGTAGCAAAAAGTCAATAACGACATTGACAATAATACTATTTTTTATTACTTTTTCACTTGTTAATTTTTAGCAAATATTTGTTTTTTCCGTCCATTTTACTTATTGTTCCTTTTTTTGTTAGATTCATGTTTGCACATGTAATTATTTTTTTTAAATAATTATTTTGCTTTTTTACTTTAATAAAATTTGTGATAGTACCTTTGCAATAGTTCTTCAGATTTCTTTAATACATTAGAGAAATGCATTTGGGAGAAGTTACTTTTGTTATCTAGATTTGAAAACATGCCGTTTTCATCATTTCGTCTCGATTATTTTACTCATAATAATAGTCATAAATGTGTTATTCATACGATAAAACGTTGGTATCGACAACCACAGAGATCAACCGGACCAAAATGTAAGTAGAAAATGGTTATTTTTCTGCTCTTCAAGAAGAATAGCCTACATAATTTTCATTTTTCTTCTTCTTTCGATAGCACAAGAAGGAGAATTTCGTGTAATTCAGTTAACTCCAACTAAAACTCAACGTCAATTACGAAAAAAATTCATTCTAAAAGAGGTAATGTCTGCTATTATTCTCTTAATCTAAAAATAGTTTTAATAATATTAAATTTAATTTCAGACATTACCACCACGATATTTACGAATGTCTGTTGATCAAGACTGGACAAATATTTGGCCAACGAATCAAACATTTAAATATAGCGTTGTACCATTGCCAATAACACAAGGTTTAATTCGAACGAATAAAGAAAATAAGGGTATGCTTTACATTCTTATCATAGTCATTTTTTCTAGACTCTTACAGTCTCGAACATTTTAGGTATGCCACTCGAAAAATATGCAAATGCTGAATTAATGAAAATACCAAATTTTTTTCACTTAACACCCAATCATATTAAAAAGCATTGTGCAGCAATGAAAAGTAAATATTTGATTGATTAATTACTAGATAAATGGTCTATTGTTATTTTTGTTTTTTTATAGAATTTTGTACACAATGGCCAGATGAGTTGAAAACAGATGAAGATTGTCAATATTATTTTCCCGTTGAAGTAACAACAAATGACTACTTGTATTCTGGACCATCTTTACGTGATTCACGTGCTCGCGTTGTACAATTTAAAGTAATGTAATCTACACATTATTTTGTTTTATTAAACATATGTTCATTTCTTTTCCTTCTTGTCCAGTTTAAATTATCAACGTTAGAACTCGATGAACACGCTCGCGACAAATTTCTTCGTTTAGCCGGACAACTTCATAATAAAAAAACAGATGAAATCACATTAATTGCCGATAAGTACGTACATAAATAGAGTAATATTTTTACTGTATTCTGTTCAACATAAAATCTCTTAATGTCATAGATGTCCATATAGAAAACAAAACTATGATTATGCACAATATTTACTAACAGCACTATTTTTTGAATCTTGGGTAAAATTGAAAATGACTACTTAATTTCTAAAATATATCTACAACATTTTATCTTTGTTTTAGAAAATTGAAGATTGGGAAAGTGAAAAAACAAAAGCGGACTGGGAACGATATTTCTGGGAGAAAAGTCCCTCAAGAACACGCTTATTAAGTGTGTTAAAAGCACATGAAACAAAATCGAAAACAGATCAAGTACGTTACAGGCCAGGAGAGAAATTTAACTTTTTCCGTCTTTTTAAAACGAAGCATATTGTTCTCATTTTTCTTTTATCGTTTACTGTGCGGGATCGATACAAAGAAACTGTATCTATTATTGGAATTTTTTTTAGGAACAGTCTACAATCGATTCATCGGTATTGCTAGAAAAATATTCATCATTAGCTGATGAGTATCGTGAAAATGTAGTGAAGATTCATGACGAGGGATTAGAAAACGAAGATAAAAATGTGAATGAATATAAACAAAATGTATTGAAATTGTATAACTTAAAACTCTAATGTTTAATATATTTTTTGTATTATCACTGCTTTTTTTTGCAATAACTAGGTTGATATTTCCTGATAGTGCAGTTTTTTTTATTGTTATGTTTTTTTGTAATAAAACACATTTTTTTCGTGAATATTTTTTTTCATTTCAAGAAGGGAAGAAGATAATAATCATGAACGAACGTGAAATCATTTCTGTATTTGACACTAGTCTCCTATGATTTACAAAAAATAAAAATCTAGATGTCAATATGATCACCTCTACTTAACTGCACAAATTAATCTTGTCTTTTTTATAAAGAATTCTTTTTCTCAGATTATGTCATCAGTCCATGAGACAACGACGAACAAAAACAAAGTCGTACTGAAGGATCTTATACCTCATCACAACTGGCATATTCGCTTTGATAAAGAATTTGATGAACAATGGAAACCATTTTTGCGTCCAAGACCAAAACAGATATTGGAATATGCGCCGTTATTCATAAGGTGAATTATTATCTAATATTGATATATACTTTTTAAATTCAACAAGTCGTTTTAGGTATTTGAAATACTGGCTGAAGTTGAAAAAATTGAAGCGAAGGCCACGTAAGTAACATGTTTCTGCATCATTATAGATTTACATTTGAATAAATCTTTTATATTGTAGATATGGACTTTTTAAATCCACAGCCATTGCAGCAAATATATGGTGAGTAAAAATGGTTTATCTGATCAAGCATACATGTCGCATCTTGTTTCAGGCGTCCCTATTGGTGGATTGGGTTGTGGGACAATTGGACGTGGCTTTCGTGGTGAATTCTGTCGATATCAACTCTGTCCTGGATTATACGAATTTCAAACAGTTGAAACGAATACGGTAAAACAATTCATAATTATAATTAAATTTTAATCCTGACTTTTTTAATTAAAAAAAGTGTGCAAATTTGTTAGAATTATTTCTTTCATTACTGACATATTATTTGAGTAATATTACTGTAAACGTTTCGCTAAATCTTTGCAGTCATTTGTATCTTGACTAGTTTACTTAATACTAAGGGCGGATTGTATCAAACATTGCTGTTTAGTTTTCTGTATGCATTCGTCGACGACATATGACAACTTATACACAAGTATTAACACCGTATCGTTTAAAGAAAAAAGGTTTAAAATCGTGGAATTGTGCTTATTCGAAAGAACATGGTGATTATTATGCCCTTTATCCTCAGTCATGGACAACATACGATTTACCTGGACAGAATATCAAATTATTATGTAAACAATTATCACCAGTTATTCCACATGATTATAAAGTACGATCTTTTCGTTTTATTTCTCTCTTTTCATTATGCCTTTGTATATTTGTGTAGGATTCATCATTACCAGTTGCAATATTTGATTGGTATATTGAAAATTTAAATGATGAGCCTGTTGAAGTTAGTTTAATGTTTACATGGCAATCTGGTTCAGGTTTGAGTATAATAATTTTATTTTAAAGACTCTTTTAAATAATGAATTACTTTTTATTTTAGCTTCTCGAGAATTTTCATGTACAAATGTAACACATCAATCTATCACAGCATCCAATGGTCGTGGCTTTTCTATCAATCAATTGTTACGTGATATGGAATTAGAATATTGCATACTTGCTAAACAAGAGGTAAGAGGAATGTGTATGGCTAATATGGATGACAACAATGACAACAACAGCAAACAAGTTTTTCGTTTTTTTAGTGTTCTAATTTCAATTCTAGTCAGATAACGCAATAACCATGAGAACAAATTTTGATCCAGATTCAGAACAATCAGGACAATCAATATGGTCTGATTTAGTGAATGATGGACAATTAGACGGTATTTAGTGTCTTTATTATTATTCTTCAAAATTCTCAAATGTTAAACTTCTCTCTTTTATTTAGAAAATCAAAATGATTCATTAGAAAAAAGTACACTGGGTACAGCTAGCTGTGTCTGCGTTAAAACAACCGTTCAACCTCTAGAAATTAAAACAACAGAATTTGTACTTTCTTGGCATATGCCAGTTGTCAAATTTGGTTGTGGACAAGAACGTTATAAACGGTATATTAATCATTAATTATCGATGTTGTTTAATATAGGATATATATGTAAGTTCATTTCTGATCTAGTTGGTATACAAAATTATTCAATGAATCAGACTTATGCGGAGCACATTTATGTTCCTATGCAATACAATCTAAATCAAAATGGGAAACGGCAATTAAACAATGGCAACAACCAATATTGGATGATGAGTAAGCAAATACATTACACCATTATATAATAAATTTAAAAAATAATATTTGTGTTTTTACTTTAGAAATTTACCATCCTGGTATAAAAGTGCATTATTTAATGAACTCTATTTTATTGCAGATGGAGGTACGGTATGGTTTGATGTAAGTAATAATGAGACAGTACCAGATCATATTAGAAAATGGGGACGATTTGCATATTTGGAAGGTAAAAAATCTGAATCGGTTGTATTTGAACGTATTTTCAATAGTTTTTGTTCTTTTTGTTCGTTAGGTCAAGAATATCGCATGTATAATACATACGATGTACATTATTATGCCTCGTTTGCATTGATTATGAATTGGCCAGAACTCGAACTGAGTATCCAATATGATTTTGGTAATTGATAGTGACTATTATATTTCATTATATCTATTTGTTTTTTTCTTAATTTATTTTAGCGGCCACTATTCCAAAAGCAACATTAGAATCAAAAATATATTTATTTCATGGACGGACTGCTTTGGTTAAATCACTACATTGTATACCACATGATTTGGGTGATCCTGACGAAGAACCGTGGCTAATTATTAATGCTTACAATAGTCACGATACATCAGAGTGGAAAGATTTAAATATAAAATATTTATTACAAATCTATCGTGATTATGTATACACAAAAAATAAACAATTTTTAATAGATGTTTGGCCAACAGTGAAATTGGTAACAGACAAAATAAAAACGTTCGATACCGACGGAGATGGTCTAGTCGATAATGGTGGTTTTGCTGATCAAACTTACGATGCTTGGAAAGCAACGGGAGCAAGGTAAAGAAACTTACAACAAATACAACTTTTAAGTTTTTATTGAAATATTTGATTTAGTGCATATTGTGGTGGTTTACATGTTGCATCACTTCGTGCTTGTGTGGAAATGGCTAGAATAATGAATGATTCACAAGCAATGAAAGAGTATGAAATGTGGCTAGAAAAAGCAAAAAAATCACTAAATGACAAATTATGGAATGGTAAATGAATTAAATAATTGTTAGTGAACATTATTATGTGATGTTCTTTCTTCTTTGAAGGAAAATATTACAATTATGATAGTAGTCAATCGCGCCATTATAACAGTATAATGAGTGATCAATTGTCAGGATTCTGGTATCTTCGGTTATGTGGTCATCAATATGAAGTAAATATTGTCATGTTTATTCTACACTCGACAATAGTAATTTTCTCTAAAACTATAGGAGTTTGATAAAGAACGTGTCAATAGTATATTAGATATAATATTTAAAACAAATGTAATGCAATTTGGAAATGGTCAATTGGGTGCTGTTAATGGAATGACTAGTGCTGGTCAATTAGATACGGCTAGTATGCAATCTGAAGAGATTTGGACTGGTGTTACTTATGGTTTGAGTGCAACAATGATAATGGAAGTAAGTTATTAGTATTTTTGATTTTAAACAGATAATTCAATCTTTCTCAACATCTTTTCTATAAAGTTTAATTGTTTTTACCTTTAGAATCTGACACAAGAGGCATTTCAAACATCGGAAGGAATCTATAATACGTGCTATAATGTAGCCGGTCTATCATTTCAAACACCGGAAGCTTTAATGAGAAATAAAACATTTCGTTCGGTATGTGTGGATGTATATAGTTTAAAACTGTGTTAACAAAATGTATTTGACATTTTTTCTTTCAGTGTGGTTATATGAGAGCACTGGCCATATGGTCAATGCAAAAAGCTATTGAACTTAAACGTACAGATAAACACAAAAATCATATTGCAAATGGTAATCTGTAATAGAGTACGAACAATGGGAACTATGTGAATGAGCTTTTTCTTTTACATTTCAATAAAATTAAAATATTTTGTTATAGAATATTTCTTTAAATACATCCTCCGTTAGTTTTTCATCTTTTAAATCAACAGCAATATCGTCTTTTTTTTTCTATGCAGAAAAAGCGATTTAGGATGACTAAGTCCAGTACACTTAATGAAAAATTTTTGTTACGTTGCTGTTATTTTTACTGTAACAAATTTCTCACTATTGCTAGTTTGAGTCAAAATTTATGCTTTTCATTTTTACTTAAGTTTAGTTTATTTTATCTTTTTCTTATTTGTCGTATTTTGTTAAATTATAATTGTCATTTGTGGAACAAAAGTTGTTTACTATTATTTATTGTAATTTTTGCTTTAATAATAATAATGAGTTAAAGGATACTATAAGAGAAGATCAACAGTTAATTATTACATGTATTAATACATACAAGGAACAAAATATTTCAGTATGTGTAACTCAAAGGACATGTTATAATAGCCAACATAGACGTTCATTATGAGTAAAATGACTCTCTGACTGTTCTACTGATTTACTAATTCGAACTTACAATTTAACAACGTCTTATATTGCCATTCTATTACTAGTGTTAAACTGGCGTCAACTCTGTCATAACTAAGTCGTACTATGTTTCACACACTGAAAGTATAACAGCACTTCTTTGTTTTTAATCTTGTTACTAATCATATTTTAAAACATGGTCTAAATTCGTAAAACGGTTATTTCAGATCATTTTGATTTGTCAGTAAACAGTTGAATGGAAATGAAAAGAATACTGCTAATTATAGCTACCACTATCCGTTTCAAAATACAATGGAAAAAACCATTTTTGTAATAATTTTTAAATAAAATGAGCTAGAGACTTGCGGTTTTCACCATTATGTAGCCAAGACCAGACAGAATGGTTCTATGAAAAAGTTGGGTGCCATATACTACTTGAAGATTGTGTACCTCATCAATCTTTGAAAGACAAGGTCGGTGTTGCTTTCAGAAACAATGAAATTCAAATTCAAATATCACAGGCTGATCGTTCGTATGTGACTCTATAGTTCTACACATGTCACACATCTCCAGCTCTTATGATCATGTAGTTATAGGCGTTTTCCGGCGACCGCCATTTCTCCGAACAGGCATCCTTGGGAACGTCAAAAATACATACTACATAGAAAATCAACTTCTCTGACTATCGTGGCATTGTTTATTTTCTTCACCAGATTAATGCAGTCTCAGCTGAGCCGCTGTTACGAAAATTCAGTTTTTTGCCTATGTGCATGCAAAATTAAAAAATACTCATGACTCATTGATTTCTGATCCAAATTCAATAAAATTTTCAGGAAATACTCAAGACGAGTCGTAGATGAGGGATCAAGTGGGAAAAGTTGGGTTTGAACAATTCTTCATTCTTGAGGTTTTTGAGAATGTTTCTGGAAAACTTTCGGCAAATCTATGGTTCAAACCCAACTTTTCCACGTGATACATAATCTACAAGTGGTCCTGAGTATTTTCTGAAAATTTTATTGAATTTGGATCAGAAATCAATGAGTTATCAGTGTTTTAATCCCAAAACTGGATTTTCATACAAGCGGTTCACTCACGCTCACCTGCTCTCTTGAATATATCAAAAACTATGATCCGAATTTTTAAAGAGCAAATTAATCAAAGATTAATTAATTTTGTTTAACATAACAACAAAACAAACTTCGCGTGACAAGAAACGTACGTAGTCTCATGAAAAAGATCGAATTTGTGATAGTCTAGTATTTATTGGCATGTTATTGTTAAAGACTCACGTAAACCAAATGAGTAAAGAAAACTAAATGTGGTTTGAGTAATTGTAGAATAAATCTTCATTTTGAATCAACTAGTGGAAAGTTATAAAAACAAATTTAAATGTTATGTAATCACAATTGTTTAGAAATAAAAGTTTAAATGGCAATTATACGCGCGTTTCTTGACTGTCTACAAGTGTGCAGCGTATGTATCGATGTTTTTATTTGCATAATGCAGAATCACGCCTAGAAAATAGAAGCTTATTTTGTATATTGTCGATCGAGAGTGCGACTTAGTTTTCTAGGAATGGTAATAGTGAAAAAAAAAGTCTTAAATATTCATTATTAAATGACAATAGTCTAAACAAGATAAATTTGTACATGAATCAATTCTTATTGAGTTCAAAAAGTTAAATATTTTGTTTATCTATTTAAAAGATTAGTTTTTGAATAGAAAAATATTTAAAAATAACTGGTTGAAGTAAAAGGCAAGAATTCACAAAAATGGTACAATTTTGTTTTTGTTTTGCATTATATGGATAAAAACAAAATTATTATGAGATTAGAAAAGGAAAAAAATGAACATGCACAGAAGGAAAATCAAAAATGACTAGTTAAATGCTGAGTTGAGTAAAGCGATCTTTCTCGTAAAAACAAAAAAATTGAGATCATGTTTGTACTCAAATTATAAATGTCGATGTACATGCATAAATATTTATGATTCTGATTATAGCCGGAAAAATCATCGTTGGTTCTCGTATCCCTAATGAAAGAAACAATGAGTGATATTTTTCATATTGGCAAAGACTTTACATGGTACTATGCTTTTTTACGCTCTATCGTATATATTTCACATATGATATGTGGCGATCTGTGCATATGGTTCATTGAGCACCGTTCACGAAGTGATTAGATCATTAAGAGCGTATCTGTGAGACTATTTACGATGAAATTATTGTAACACACAAACAGAACTTTTTGACATAGTCACACTTTTCCGATGTTGATCTCTAATACCAATACCAAGGGTATGATGGTGTTCGCGCTGCTCATAGCCTAAGTAATCAAACAAAAAAATAATATTCATCTTCATGTTGTAAAAATTTAAAGTAGTGCTACCTCGTCTATACACATCGCGGTTAAACTTTCCGAACGTTGAATTTCTTCTATAAAAACACAGAATATTACTAATAATTAAATAAAGTTTAAACTCTTTGTATCTTACTTTCCAAAACTTGGCTTCAGTTTCACTTTGAAATGAGCGACAACCGGTTTATGATCAGAATGTTTAACTTTTGAGATAGATTTATAATGTGTACACTCAATTTGTTGGTCTTGTTTACATCGATAGAATATACGATCCTGAAAAACAACAATATGAAATAAATTTTATTTCAAAATTACATCTTTTATTTATATGTTACAGTATAAGATGGTATGCGATGTTTGGCATAACTGTCGGTATTCCGTAAATCATATTTATATGTCGGATCAAATTGAATATCACCTTCCAAAAAATCTTTATAACAGTCGTCTAAAACAGATTACAAATTTAATAAGAAAAAGTGAGAAATTATAACTAAAGTTAATTAGAAAATATGAGATGATTTGACTACTGAGTCATGAGTAGTTTAAAAAAGATCTTATTTGCACCATCTTTACTTTGAGCAGTTTTGAATTCATCCTTCAATAGTAACTCTGTGTATTGATTATTTTTTATTAAATCCATGACTGTTTGTAGTTGCTCTTCAATCCTAAAATTCATGTCACCAGCCCATAAAACATAGTCTGATGATCTTGTCACATCTGAAAACATAGACTATCATTGCATGAATAAAAAATAATTAACTGAAAATATATTTACCTACGCCTATTGTCAAAGAATTTAACGATGATGTAGACGATGTTATTTCTGGACGATTTAAATTTGAATTTTTTTGACTACGTTTGATATATGCATGTGGTATATTTAATTTTAGTTTTGTATTTGAAAAATTTAATTTTCGATTGGCTCGTCCATCTCGATCTTCACCAGCTAAAAAATATAATTTAATTTTTAATGATCAAAATTTAACGTAAATGTCTTTTTACCTTCAAAATGTGAATTAATAATCATAAATGATGTTCCGAATAAATTAAATGTTACAGCGACTGATGCTTTTGTTCTCACTGCATTAATTGTACGAAACTTGAAAACATCCTCTTCAAGTTCTAAATGCATAGTTCAGATTGAGTTACTACGAAGTATCTTAAGATCAGGATCGTAGTTAGAGGATGAGCAGATAGGCCACGTGCCCATCCTTTGAGTCATAATCCGACCGAAGGAGATTCTAGGAACAAAAAAATAATCTGCCAAGCAAAACCTTTTTCGGCTATCAAGCGCCCATTCTGTAGAAAATTTCTAACTAAGATGCAGTGCTTTAGCTTAATATATAACTTACCTGAACAAAACCATATTAGATCACGTCTTAAAAATATACATAAAGACAATGTTCCGAAATGAATAGAATGAAATAAAACGTGTGATGGACCAATAACTTCTTGTAATAAAATCTCCCAGTCTACTCTAAATATTATAGTTTGATAATTATAATTAAATTCGATATTTTAAGTAATTACCTATTCTTTGATGCAGACATTTCTTGTGTACAAATTACAATTATATCTGCTACATAATCCATCCATGTTGGTAAAATAATATCGGACATATCTTCGATCATTTGTTCTTTTGTTAAACCGGTTTGTTTTTGTGGATTTTGTTCATATAAATTTTTAGCTTCACCTGTATTCCATGTAACCACCATCACTGATGCCTCTTGATCTGGAAAACATTTATCAAGATCGACAGAATCGTCCACTACTTGTCGACCAGAACTGACAAGAAAATTTCTGAAACAAGATATAATTAGTTAAAGCATAAAAATCAAGATAGGAGAACGATACCTTTGTCTAGCATTTGCTATTGCTAATAAATGAAATGATTTTGCTAAACTTTTGAGGGCAGCTGGTTCAGATCTGACAGAATCTCCTGCTTCCGAAGCAGTGCCATCACGATTAACAATTGATCGCCTTCGACTAGTGAACGGAGTATCAACTAAAGCGGCGACTGTTGGTGATAATACTTCGTCATTGCCAATTATGTCATCACCATCGTCATCATCATCATCATCATCATCGTCATCTGCATGGGAATCCAATGAATAGGATATATTTTTACCGATGGTTGGTGCCGCACTGTGACTGCCTCGCCGTTTGAAATTGTATAACAATTCAGGATGATTGCTGTGATCATCTTTTGATTCCACAGAATCAGCCTCTGCAGAATTATTATTCTCAGCAGTTACCTGATCCATTTAATAGAACATGAAGTAGTCTAATTCCAAACAATAAACCTCCTGTAGGTTTCATGTAAAATGATGAATCTAGAATTTTTAAAATGCTTTTATTCGTTACCAGCGATGCACGGGGATGGAAGAGTCTAGCGGAGGAAAAACTTTCTTGTTTTCGGGGAACCGAATGATAGATGATCTGAAAACTAGCGGAAGGGGATCTCTGAAATTTTTTTCGACTGCAGGCGTGATCACTACTCAACGATAATCTAATCTAAAACTAGCAGGATAGTTTCTAAAGTGATACAAAGGGGTGAGGCGGTTTATGAAAGATGGATCTCCTGTAATCTCTCTCCGTCACATACTATAATATATCGCCCAAAAAATTCAAAAACAAACATTCAAAACATTTAGGACAACATTCTAACTTTCATGCAGTCCAGTCAAAAAAAAATTGTCAATAAACAATATCTTTTGTACAGATCTAACTTTTTTGATTAAAATGATACATGTGTGTAACGATTAAACGTCTTTAGCAGGCACTACCATAACTCTGTTGTTTGTCAGAGGAACACCTCTCCTTTCGTCCATCGTTCTCCTTCTGATGTCGCTAGATAGTGGTATCGTTCTATAAGGGCAAAGGCTGTTTGTCAAATATCAGTTATCAGACATTTTAGAAATTTTATTTTACAATTTTGATAGTTATGAAGTAGTTTTATATGTCTATTACTCACGAAAAATACGTATAAATAGACATGTATGAAAAGCTAAGTGGCTTATACGTAGGTGTTTTTGACAATTAGTAGAACAGATGTTGTCGATCACACGGCTGCTTGTAATACAAATTATCGAGATAATTGATGAATAATTCAATGGAGTATCAATCATTGATATTTTCACTAGATTTTTACTAAGTAGTATCATCAAAATGGCATGTGTAAGAAAAATTTAGAATAAATTCATATGAGAAACTCACACAAAGTGAGGCTGAGGGTAAAACCTTCTTGATAATATTTCAGCTATTGCATTTTTGTCATGGATTTCTGTATAAATCGAATGCAGATTCTGTAGAAGAGAGAACGAATCCTCTGAAAAGATCCTGTTGAAAAGATGCCGATTGTGCAAGAGCTGTATCTCAGTAACCAATAACAGTCAAACACTTTAAAATAGGATTCGTGACTTTCATTAAAAAAACGTTCATTAAAGCGTTTTCTTTTAAATGAAAGTGCCGATACTTCCATTAAAATGATTTTGACGTGACACGCATTTTACCTAATATATGTATCCACCTAAATAAAAACAGTTTCAGTCGGGTTTTTGAATCTATTATGAATATACAAATATATTTTAGAAAAATAATTATATATTCTGGTAGAGCTTGAAATTCTCTATTAGTCTCTGCTTTCCCAGTCTGAATTCGAAAATATTTGCTAGTAAAAATTTTGAATAAATTCCCTCTGTCTATTACATTCCCAAGAATTGTAACAGGTGCGGCCTCTCAGTATTTTCTATTTTTCTCGTGATTCTTTAGGACCCAACGGTTAGTGTTTTTCTTAAAAAGATGCGCCGCGAAATACTCTACAAAATCATACCTAAACTTTAATTTCAAAACTTCAATCAAGAAAACTACGCAGATTATATGAAAGACGAAAAAAATGAAAGCTTTGAAAATCTGGTATTTTATCCCACTTGAACCTTTTTCTTCTGTTAATATTTCCGTAAAAAAGTGTAGTAAAAATCAGAACCCAGTTCTTTTTGTACTTTTGAATGTGCTCTTTCTTGTGATTTGTTAATCAAAGTACAGAATGGTAGAGAATTTCAAGCTCTATCAGAATATATAATTTCTTTTGTAAAAAGTTATTTCTATTCATATAAATGTTCATAATAAATTTTAAAAAACGACTGAAAAAGAAATAAAAAAACAAGTTCGTGGGAATCTGATGATGGGAGTGCTTTCATTGTACTCGAAATATTTTTCAGCAAATAAATGCAAGTCAAGACATAAATATAAGGCGCCGCTAATTCAAAGTTCGAGCACTACTTTATTTTTGCCTTATTCATACACCATTCGATAGAGCTCGACAAGTTGACCAAGAATATCTACATGCTACATTTAAAAAATTGGTTTTTGAAGGAAAAATCTCAAATTTCGAAAAATCCTTCGGTTTCAAAAAAAATTAGATTTATGTCATTTGTTCCTGAGAAAATAAATTTTTTCTGAATCGAGAGCGAAAAAATCGGAATTCTGCCCGTAATTCTCTATTTTCTCCACCAGAACTCACTTTTTATGCAGTAAAAATATCATATTCGGAGTAAGCGTCGAAAACCGAGTCGAATGATACGCTTTTTTTGTTCTATCCGACCACCTTTGTTTTTTTCAAATTTTCACACCGAAAAATTACTCAGATTTTCACCAAAAAATGAAAATCAAGGTAAATTTTCAAAACATATAGATATCATTCAACTCGGTTTTCGACGCTAACTCCGAATATAAGATTTTTACTGCATAAAAAGTGAGTTCTGGTGGAAAAAATAGAGAATTACGGGGAGAATTTCGATTTTTTCGATGCATACTTTTAAAGCTCGTTTAATGGCGGTTCTAATAAAATAAAAATGTCGGCCTCATCTTCACAAAAAACCTAGATAGGTTTGCAAAATTGTTTAGGAACCTCAAGACGTCCATACTGGATAGACTTTTTACTTCAGCCTCGATCAAACATCATTCTCATACTCAGTTTTTAATGCTAAATCAGAAAAAAATACTTTGGAAAAGTCAGAAGAATAAAAATGAAAAAAATTTAAACTTTTTTGAAACAGAAGGATTTTGCGAAATTTGAGACTCTTCTAGTAGTTTGAAGATTTTTCATTCAAAAACCATTTTTTAAAGCTAAAATGTAGATATTCTTGATCAGCTCGCCGAGCTCTATCGAATGGTGTATAAATAAGACAAAAATAAAATAGTACTTTGAACTTTGAATTGCCTTACATATTTACCTATTTTCGGGTCTTTAACTTATATTCTGTTCACCGAACTTTCATTAAAATGTCTTCTGCAAAGTGACTGTGACTTGGAGTTCCATAAAAAAGTTTGGATGACACAAGAATTTTATTAAAAATTTTAATGAAAATCCAAGGTCACCGAATACACCGGAAGTTTCATTAGAAATTTTAATGAACTTCCTTTTAATGAAAATTTTTTAATGAAAAATGTTTTAATGAAACTCTGCTATTCCTTAAATTATACTGTAGATAGAGTAAAGTCATGACTATAATTTGGTAAAAAGGTTAAATGGTTTTATCCCACTAAGAACAGAAGGTAGAATGAAAAACTCAAGAAACCGTTATACCTCGCGAACTATCCAGTAAAAGAGACTTGGACTGTTGTAATTCTCAACATATGAATAGAAATACCACCTATACCACATAAGATCACTAGCTACCATGGTTCTTGAGCTCTAGAAGGTGGGATACTCTTGAGAAGTACTATATGTTAAACATTTTAGCGAGTTGAAAAATAGATCGTGTGTACATCTAGTTGAGTAATACAATGAAACGGTTATTAATCGTATTTGAGTAATTACTGTTCGATTCATTCGGATAATACTACCAAACAATTTAATTTTTTTGTTTTGATAACGTTTGTTGCATCCCTATCTATTTATTAGTGACACAATTGATGAATCAACTCTACTGGTCAGGATAATAGATCTGAGAGTAATGATCAATGATGCAATTAACTGAGAGAGAGTTATTAATTACAGGATAATTTTAAATAAACAATAGTATGAGCAATAGCTCTTTTGAATGCAGTCTTGCTCGGTTATGATTAGCTCATTCTGAAGAAATCGAAACAATTTATAAAGAACATTCTCGCAATTATATCGTTTCCGGTATATTACTGATTTGCAGAAGTACTCGTAAGAAAAATATTATGTTTTTTTTTGTTTGAAACTAATTCGAAAACTGTCAACTATACTAGTGTTTGTCAATAGTTTCTGTTCCTATTATTCATGGCGAAGAGTCACCTCAAGATATTGTAATGCATGTCTGAAATCGAAAAACGAATCAATTAGAGTACTGTTGAGTCGATTGAACAATTTTAATCATTGTACTTCAATTAGAATAGTAAGTTTACTTTTGTAGTTTACTGTACAATTAACGAAGGAAGAATCTTAAATATCCAATAGCTTTTCTTCGAAACATACTTAATTATCACTCATTTGAATTGTTAGTCTAATTAAAAAGCTGAACTTTTTGCCTTCTTTTGTAATAAAATTTCTATATTCTGTTAAAACTTGTTCGGCAATTCTCAGAATTTTTATATGTAGGTAATTCGATGTTCTCTACAAGCTAGCTAGATTAGAATGTGTCCAACTGGAAAGTCGCAGTGCATTTTCAGAAGTCGGATACGGAAGATCCACTCAACAAAGGTCTGATAACATATTCAGAATCAACACCAAAAATGAGTGATAAGTGCAAGTATGTTTTAAGGAAAAGCTATTCAACATCTGAGACTCTTCCTTCATAAGTTTATATGTTCAAATCTCTGTTCGTACTCGTTAATTTTGTATATTTTGGTAGTTTCAGTTTTAGAATATCATAATAGAATATATCTTAATGTTATTTTAAGATAGAATAAAACTTATATGATATCAGCATCTATGACAATAAAAAATTACAAAAAACTACAACGAAAGCAAACAAAAACCAAAAAAGCATAAATATATATATATAAAATATAGTAAAACAAATAAATGGTGACATCGAATACTGTTGCACAGTTCAATTTTGAAACTTTAGTCTAAATTATCCATATCCTTCTTACTTTATAAAAGCCTTTAAATAGTTTACATTGATAAAGAAGAATTTTTCAACGGCACCAGTTTTAATTCTACACAATCCCATGATACACCGTTTTTCCAATATGGATTAACTAAATTTCTCACTGCTATAAGTACAGTAGACGGTTCATAAATATTTGTGGTTCCCATTTCTGTTGTAAACCACTGTGAACCATATTCAATTTTTTTTTCTCGAAAATTCTCCTCTGACCATTTACAACAAATCAGTGAGCCATGTTGTGGTACGGCAATGAATTCAGTTATACCAGGTATATAACAATTACTGCTCAATTTCATCCTCCATATTAATTCATATTTTCCTGGTAGAATATTTTCCATTTCACCCGATATGTCAAGCCAACATACCGTATTTAACTGTACAACGTGTCCATTTAAACTATCTGATGTTTTTATACCAATCAAATAGTTATTATTAAGATGTACAACACCCATATTAATCGCTGCTAATCGTTTACGATCAATCAAATAAAAATAGATTAATTTCATTAATGGAGTATTCTTTCGATTATTATCGGTTAAATATTGTGTTTTGTATTGATAATATTTAACATCATGCCGAAATTGATCTTGCGAAATGTACATTGACGTTCCATTATTGAGAACTGCTGTTTCATTGTAATGTGTACAACATGTAATGGCTGCTTGATCCAACTTATCTTCATTACCTTTTTTTGATATAAAATCTGGTTGTCGAATTTCATTTCGTCTATTAATCACATCTTGATTTCGTTTGTCGTTGAAGATGTCAGAGGTGTATAATTTGGCAATACTTGAATGAAATTGACAATATATCAGACGTGTCCAAAATACATCGCTATTGATATATTCATAGAGACGAGAGCATGTTTTACTCAGATTAATTATATCGTGATAGTTTAGATGTTCACTAACTAAATAGAATAATTCAGGTGGTAAATCAAGCAAAAGACAACCTTTGTCTGGGTCATACAAATATGATTCAGTCGTTGCTCCCACAGTTTCTGTAGAAAAAGCTCCTGAAATCGATAGAGACATGGTATTTAATAGTCGTCTGCATGTGTTAAAAAGTCTTTCTGCCATTATTTTGCACTATCTAAAATGAAAAAAGAAAAAATTTTAATTCTGACAAACAATGATTATCAGCAGTTATTGTGCAATTATTGATAGTGATGTTGAAAAGGTTTAAAGAAATTGGGAAGCAGGACTTCCAGAAAACCATGGTTTTTGGGAACTCCTTTTTTAATAAAAAATTTTTAAACTGAAAATTTTTTCAATAGTTGTATCATGTAGAGAAATGTTTCAGCGACATTCTGGAAAAAAGAATTATCAAAAAATCTTTTTTCCTTACTTTTAAATTTAAATTTTAAAGTCTAAAAGTTCAACTTTTTTTAAAACCAATATTTCTCAATTTTTTCATAGCAACAGATATTTTCAAATACACCATTAAATGGTGCGTGAAAAACTGAACAACTGAACTTCAGAGTTTGCGACATTTCAAAAATGAATGTAAGAGGATTTTTGAAAAGGTTTTCTGGAAATCTTCAACGACGTTCGGTTCTTTTCAACATTTTTCATCTGCTTTTAATTAGTTTTTGATTTCAGTTTACACCATATTCGATTTGCCTTCTCACAGGTAACAAAAGTGTAAAGCCATTTTTTTAAAATTCCCCTTTATTGCTGACAAAAGTCATTTTTTCTAAATCAGAGGCGAAAAAGTCGAAATTCTGCCTGTAATTCTCGATTTTCTTTAAGAAAACTCAACTTGTGTGCAATAAAAATATCATATTCGGAATCAGGATTAAAAAGTGAGTCGAATGATGTGTATTTCGAAATTTTTAGTTGGTTTTCAATTTTTGCTGAAAATCCCGATAATTTTTCAAAGTGAGATTCCAAAAAGATTAAAGTAGTCGGATAGGTTAGAGATACACATCATTAAAGATACACCGTACAGAGCTATAACAAAGTGTATTTTAAGAGACTCCGGCAGACTTCATGGGATTTCAGGACTTCAGCGGACTTCGAAGTCCTGAAGTCCGCTTTTTCCCCCTTGGATTTATCTCAAAAGATTTGCCACAATATTCACATTATGAATATGTTCTTAAAAATATTAATTAAAACATTGATATTAGCAGAAAAATATAGTCTAACAAAAGTATCATGCAAAACGTATTTTTGTCGTGTGCAAACGTATTTTTGTATGTTTAATGGATCGTGCTCCTCAAGCAAACCGTGTCTTCGTAATAACGTTTATTTTTAACTCAAAGAAATATGTGACATATAAATATATCCTATAGTCATATGATATTCTATACAGCAAATTGAGTTTATTATTGCAGAACTAAACAAATATTTGACTTATTTATGTTTATCTTTTAGATAAAACAACAAGTTTCAATAAGAAAACATATGCGACGTAGAGTAGCAAGATTGAATTTTAAACTCTAAGAAGATTACGGAGACAAAAAGAGTGTTTTCCCGTCTTATATGCTCACCTTGAGTCTCTCATACTTGTTGTGATGGAAACTTCTTTGCTCAAAGATAAAAACAAAGAAATAGATTTTCCGCCGATTTAATTTTGATAAAAACTTTACTTTTTCTAATGTCTTGGGCTAACAAAGAAAAACATTAACTATCGTTATCAATGGTAAAAATTTAGAATATTGTTTATCGTACCAGATAGTGTGGTGTCATGACTTACATCTCAATCAGGATAAAATCCCGATCGGTCTATACCATAAATCGCCAGGGGCGTGAATAGGGAGTGAACTTTTGGGAGCTGTAAAAAATTTCTTTTGGAGTGTAAGAAAACAAATTTTTCTCTGCTTGACCAAAAAAACAAAACTAGTTTTTTAGTTCCGCTGGGAGAAAACGAAAAACTTTTATTTGGGGGTTGACATAAAGTCAACTCACTACGAAATATAGTTGTCCTTTAGTCTATCATATTCAAGACAGAAAGAAAAAACTTGCTTTTATTAAATTTAGTTAAATAAACTCCTTGCTTCAGTCTCTTGTTCTAATGCCTAAAACACAGCATTCTTGACGAAAATGTACCAATAATTTACCTAATGAGTGGCACGAAGATCAGTGACGGACTTAGTCAGCGAGCGGCCGCTCTTAGCTTTAAGTAGAAAAATCATTTTTTGTTCAGTAGAATTGCCTAAAAAACTATGTTACGACAATTGCACGTATCACATACTTTCCTTACCTACCGCACGTACTTAAAAATAACGTTGAATTCATCACTAACGAAGATGCATTACATGTTTTAGTTGTAGTAAACTGCGATAAATAGGTTTCAAAGTCATTATTAAATATACGCCGACAAAAACAACTGTTAGAAAAACATGAAAAGAAACGGTGTCGTTTGCGAATGAAACCTATTACATTACTGGAAAGTTTCACAGGCATAAAGTCCTTCTAATTACGAGAAACTAACTCTGCTGGAATTTTGCTACATACTGGAGAGTTCTGCAATCGTAGTTGACATGTTATTATCTAAGATTACAAATTGAGGTTTTTAAACCTTACTTAATACGATCAGTGGATGATCAGATATATTTTAAAGAGTTTTTTTAACATGTTTGGTAACATAAAGATATACGACTTGTCCAAACATAACGGTGTTACGTTTTGGACGCACTAAAATGAAATTATCTCGGAAACTAAAACAGTTCAAAAGCTCATTTAAACGCCATTCGATGCAACTCGCCGACCCCTATTTACGGTATAAAAACGAAATTTTTTGCATGAAGTCTCGAATTTTGAGAACGGTTTTTGTAGGCCGTAACGGTGTTACGAAAAAAGACACTTTTTTTCGAGTGCTATCAACAAAAACGTGAATTCCGACAAAGATAAAGGTCATAATGAAAAGTTTTTAGCACAGAAATTGTAGAACACCAAACGGGCTATCCGATGGTAAAAAAAGAATTTTTCCAACATCTTCAGTTAAGGCAAAAACATCAAAACGTAACGGTGTTACGCACTATTTTTGTCGAGTGTTTTCGAGGAACTTAACATGATCAGGAGATTTTGATATTATACAGATAATTATTCGTGCCACAGTCAGCCGATATACGCAAGAATAAAGTCGCTACCTCGGGTTGGAGGGTCAAAAACTGTAAATTAAGTCGAAAAATGTACAAATATGTACAAATTTTCTAAAGGGCTGAAGCTCAAAACCAAATACACCATTTTGTAGAGAATTAAATTTTCTACGAAACCATATGTTCAGAAATTTATTTTTCGAAAACTATTTCGGCTAAAAATAGAAAATGCGATTTTTGAAATGTTCAAAAACCGGTTTTGAGACTCAAAAACCAATTTTTATCAAAAAAGCGTTTTAAACGGGTCCTTAGAATTAAAAATTACATCTAGTGATGTGTTCAAAATTTTCGAAAGCGAAAATTTTTTTTTATAAACTTGATCAGCGAAGTGTCGCGTTACGCGGACAAGCCGTATATATCCCGATTGGAATGTTAACTATATCCCGACTGAACTTTGTATTCCGTTCAGGATATACTCTGTAGGTCAATCGGAAAAATTATTGCGTTCGAGACATGAGACCGGACTGGCAGAAGTTACTGTTCAACGATTTTGGAATTTATCTTCAATATAGTTTCTAACAGTTTTAGATTTTTTCTATGCTATGAATTTTTCAGCAATGTTTAAGTTCTTCAAATTATGAAATTTTATTTTCTAAAGAATATAGAAACATGGCATTGACTTTTTACTCTCAAATCTGTGACTTTACTTACCGACAGCTTCATTGTAAGAATTACTGCATAGTCAGAAGAAAACTCTTTAAATTCATATTTTAAGCTTGATACAAACTAGAACATTTACAATCTAACTAATCCCTGTTATCTACGATTAAATTTTACACTTCTGTCATAATATGATGCTTCTTCCCTGTGGATGTAGAATATTCATCTACTACTTAACTTAGTGGAACTGAAAAACACATGAGAAAAATGTTGTCTGTGAAGTAAAAGATTAAACAAGAAAAAATCGACTAGCATAAATATCAACACCAGAGTTCCCACCTTTCCAAGTCTGAAAAACGCGAAAAACAAAGGGTGTTTTTAGATTTGCCACACGTTTCTAAGGATAAATAATATTGCAAAAAATTTCTTACATCCTCTGTTTTTATTCTTGATAAAATAACGAAAAAAGAAAGACACAACAGGAAAAAACAAACTATTTAACACATTGTTTTTTTAAATGAATAGAGTCAATTAAGAAAAGAAAATGACAAAAAGCGGAATTTTTTTCCGACAAAAGCAGATCAAAATATCAAAAGCAACTATTTTCAAGAAATCAAAATTTAGAATGGACTCTATTCCAAATAAAAAATGAGATTTATTTCTGACTTTTATCAAAATAATATTGTATTTGTAACTAAAACAAATAACTTGTATTCTCACAAAATGAAAAATCAAAATAGTTCTTTTATATCCATTTCAACAACTCGCTTAGAAGCAAAATAAACAAAAATCTTATCAAACAAAAATTGGCCTACTATCTTATGTTTCATTCGACAACGTTAATTAAGTTATTAAAACGTTCACGAGTAACAATTTGTAAAATGATGTGACTAATAGTCAGTATCAAAAGTCTGCCTTTTTATGTCGTAGAAGTATGAAAAGTAATCGTATGGATAATTTTAAGAATAGTCACAGTGAGAAGAAGATGGGAACAAGTATAAAATAATAAATCGTTTTTTTTATTTTGTTTTTAAATGATTGTTCTCTATTTTGATAAAAAAAATCTAAGAATATTTGCATCAAAATATGACAAATGCAATATATGTAAACTTCGACGAAACACCACGGAGAAGTAGAATTCTAACAACAGAGCAAACATTATGAATTACGCCTAACTAGTGAAGCAATATACAGACGCACAAACAGAGACAAAAAATATCACAATTATAAAATAGAAAAAAAAAAGCAATGCAAAAAAGTTCAAGAAAAAAAAAAGCGCGCATGTTTACCATTAAGTTTTATTTAAAAAAAAAGCCCAATAATTCCATAACATTCCCGTTAAACTATAGACGAGGAAAAGTCAAAAAATTTTGTTCGATAGTAAATAGATGAGTATTTTATCAATTTTAAAAATTTAAAGAAAAAAAATCGTACACAAAACAGTATAAATCATGGTAGATGAAACGTTCACTAATTTTATTAACCATCTAGACTACAATATGTTTTTTAGAATACTGGTAACTATATGAAAGGACAACTTGGTAATTGAGAATACAGATATATATATATTCTAACACTCAAAAGAGAAAAGAGAAAAGTTATTATTGTTATCGTTGATAATACATATATAAAAATGTTTCGTCGTTCAATTTTAATTTTTCTATTGATGAACGTTTAAAAGATTTTAGATTATTTTTAATAATCAATCGACATCTTTCTTTTAATAAAAATGGATTTCTTGCACGCCAAGATAAATACATATCGGCCGGTTGCATTTGTGTAACATGTGGACATTCAAGTAATTTTAAAATAACATCATTATTTGTTAATATAAGATGACCCATTAGGATTAAATTTTCATAAAAACGTATAATATATTCATATATTTGATTTATACCTTCACCTAAAAGAAACAAAAATAAACAAACATTAATAATCAATAGACAATAACAAGAATTTGTACATTGACCTGTATTTTCAACACTACTAAATATTGCACGAAAATAAGAATCTAATAAATCTAAATATTGTGAAAAATCAACCGTATCGTGATATTTTAATATAGTAAATAATAATGATGTCCTTAAATAAAGTATTTGTATTCTATCATCATTAATTGTCAAAAATTGAGCTTGTAATACATGTAAAAAACGTTTTAATAAATCACCAATATCGTACATTTTCAATTTGATCGATGGTATCGCTTCTAGAATCGCTTCTAACACATCAAATGCTTTATCCGATTGTATTTTATTTTTTAACATCAAATTATTCAACACAGCAAAAATAAAGTCACCATTTAACTCTTCCCAAACATTGGGTACAAACACTTTCAAAGCCTCAATTTGATCATTAATTAAACATTGTCGTAAAATATCGCCCTTCTTTTGTAATAACAAATTTTCATTTGATTCTGATGGTGTAGTTATCTTTAATTTTTCAATCAATTTTATTAAAACTTTATTTCGATTCAAACGTATGGCATCTTGTAATGGTGATTTTTCAAAATCATAATTTTCATTCAATATATCACTACCATGTTCAACTAACAAAATTGCAATGTCTTCAAAACCATATTTAACGGACAATGATAATGGACTATCACCATAATGTAAATTAGCACGAGATAAACGATGATTACCACGAGTTGTCATCAAATTTAATTCACGTTTTAAATGGACATCGGCATTGTGTTCCAAGAGATATTTCACAATATCGTAATGACCTTTATGACTAAGGTACAAAAAAAAGAAAATCAAAACAATTCAAGTTTATTTCTCTCATAGGAATGCTCCTTTAAAGGAGTACAAGCCTGAAACTATTATATAAAACGTGTTGCATTATGTGCAGAGACAGTTAAAGCCAGGTGTGATCTGATGAGGCTGGGAGATGTCTCATTTTAATCAGAAATTTGTGGGCTACAATCATGCCTCAATAAGAAAAGTTTTGGTTATTTTTCAGAGTTTTCGAAAAACTGGTTTTCCATAAAACCGGGCCTTAAAGTGCCATGGGCATGAATCCTTTTAGGGTATTTACTACCTCATCGAGGTCTATCGATCTATGTACAAATCATTGGAATCGGAAGGGGACATCTCGAAAGGTTCCCTCTTCGCGATCTTTCTTTGCAAAGTTATACAATTTACAAGAAAAGCCCTAAATGTTCATTGTCAGTCAGCTCAAAGCTACAGAAATAAGAAGAAATTAATTCAGGGCTTTTCGTGTAAATTTTATAACTTTGTAAAGAAAGGTCGCGAAGAGCTGAGAGATGTCTCATTTTAATCAGAAATTTGTGGGCTACAATCATGCCTCAATAAGAAAAGTTTTGGTTATTTTTCAGAGTTTCTGAAAAACTGGTTTTCCATAAAACCGGGCCTTAAAGAGCCATGGGCTCGAATTCTTTTAGGCTTTCTCTTATCTCAATATACTCTATCGAATAACGTAACGAAATCCGAAGAGTTCACCGAAAAACGTTCCTTCGTGAGCATTTATAAAAATGGGCGTTCGATTAGTTTAAGTTTAAGTAAATACACCAACCTTGCGCATTCTACACGTTATCCTGCAAAAATCTATAAAATCCTAACACTTGAGATCAAGATTTTAGTGCTACTTTAGTTCAGCTCACTGAACGTGCCTTTTTCTCATCATCAATTTAAGAATTCTTTTTTAAGGATAATGATTAGTATAAAAAAAGATTCACTTGTGAGAATTCTTTGCTTCAAGTTTAAAACTTCGTTTCGGGTCTCAGATCCAGGTCTGACACAGATTCGTCCACTTTTAGTCAAGATCAAAAGTTCAGATCGGGTAGAAACAAGTTCGGATCTAATTGTACCTCTAACTTGCTAGCCTTTGAAAGTTAGGATGAACCGCTCCGAAATTAGGATTTTCTGGCTTTAATAACACGTTTAGATCTAGATCTGTCAGGTCTAGATCTCCTGTCTCTAATTCGATAACATAGTTCTCAGTAACTCACCTAGCTATACACAATGGATAATCATTGTTATACGGTTCATTCACGTTCACATTTTTATCTTCGACACATTTTTTCACTAAATCGAAATGATTGTATTTACATGCGTTATAAAACAGTTCAATGAGATTTTCGGATGAATTTAAAGCGTCATCAATTGTTAAACCAAAAAAGAATGCATTTTCGAAGGTTGCTGTTGTAGATTGCGTTGACGATGATGAGTTCATTGTTGTTGTCGATGTCATATTTCCGTTTTGTACGGTAGAAGGAGAAGAATTTATATCTGTCATATTTGTTGTTGTTGCTGTTGTTGTTGTTGGTAGTAGTTTCTTTTCTCTTAGACGTACTGTTGTTTCTTCTCCACTTTCACCATTTTTATTCATAGTCGAGTAGAAATAGTAGTGATGATGATATATGTGTGTATGTATCAGGTGTAATAAGCAAAAAGCATATTGGCTACAAAACTATTTTAAGTAATAAGATAGAATATAGAAAGATAGAAGAATATGATACAGTAGTTTAAATTTTTTTTTTTCCCAAAAAGCAGCGTTTGTTGTGTCACTCACTTATGTAAATCATCTAAAAGAGGGAAAAAAAAATTTCGAATATATGTACGAGTGAAAAAAATAAGACGAGAAAAAATGTTTCTAACCAAGAAAAAAAGAAGATACAAAAGGACAATAAATTTGTATGCCATACAAATGTATAAAAACAATTAAGAGATTTAGAAATTCTTTTTCATCACTCGATTATAGTGGAGTAAATCTTAGATTATAGTTAAAAATAGAACTATAATCTATTTTATTTTGTTAGACACTAAAAGGAAATACAGCTCAACTAGTAAATTGTGTTCTGTTTGTTTCAACTCGTGTCAATCAAAGATGAGAGTAAATAAATAGTCTGTCATGTTTTATCATAATACATAAACATCTATAATGACATATTATCGAAAAATGTTCAGTTTTTGTTAAGTATAACTACTCTTTTCTATAGGGGCATATCTGTTAACAAAAATAATGAATGAATTTGCCTAAATTTTACTAACTATCACAGATGAAAGATGAGAACAGTTGCTAAATAAAAGAATAGAATAACGAAATATCGATAGTAGGACAATAGAATACAACGATGAAAGAAGTAACATGTTCTTTTTCTTTCAATAATGAACTGTACAGTCTCAACAGACAAGAGATCGAAAGAAAATCTATTTTCGAAAACAGCGTGAAATAACATTCTAATAAATATACGTGCAACAAAATGTTTAATGAATATGGTAAATAAGGCGTGACTGTAGTACCAGATTAAATTAAATCCTCAAAATTTTCTTCTTACAACTAGAAAAGTTACTTTAGCTGTCAATTTCTTTAACCTCCTTCTTTTTCTACTAAAGTCTAATATGATCGATGTTTAACAATAAACGATTTGGCCAGCTAACTTCGCTACCGGAGTATAAATTCGGTCGCGTTTTTTTTTTGCATCTTCTTTCTCTTATAATTTTCGAACGACAAGAGGTCCAAAATTCTGAGACACCCAAATGAAAGAGAAAAGTATGCTGCCCATTTTGAGATGTTTTTTCCACATTTTACACGATCTATCGTCCAGAAGATGTGATAAAAATATAAACACTTACTGTTTCCCGTAAGTTTTGAAAACTATATGTTTGCATTTTTATCATATTTTTTGAACGAAAGATCGTGTAAAATTTGGAAACATCTCAAAATGTGTAGCACACTTTTCTCTTTCATTTGGGTGTCTCAGAATTCTGGACATCTTGTCGTTCGAAAATTATAAGAGAAACAAGAAGTAAAAATAACGTGACGGAATTACACTCCGATAGTAAAGTTAGTTGGCCAAGTCATAAACAGACATATCTATATCTATCACACGTACAAGAAACTAAAACAATATACTATAACTAAAAAAAGTCCATGATGACACTTCCCGTTATTCATTATTAATAAATATGCCACAAAAACTAAAGATATACGAACTGTTGTTTAAGATTTGTTTATAAAAAAAAAATGAATAACAGTTAGCATCATCATGGACCTTTTTAGTTATAGTATATTGTTTCCATTTATTGTGTATGTAATGGATATAGATATGGATTGTCTATTTACGACTTGGCCAGCTAACCTTGCTGCCGAACTATTGAAAACGTTTTTCATATCATAAAAAGTCGAATAACGACAAAAATACATTTAAAAAAAAGTTTTCCCTGGTTATATTTTTTTCCGTTTGTATACGATAGTCACTGTTTCTCCATTTTCAAAACCCTTTTTCCTGTTTCTTTGGATAAAAACATGTTTCCCATTCTTACATTGATTTGTACTGAGATAAAAGTCATGTTCAACACAGCTAGTTGTACATTCTTGTGATAAGTATGAATAAAGATAAAAACAAAAGGAATAGAATTTGCAAAGAAAGATAATCTATTTTTCATTATACGTGTTTTAATCTATAAAATCTATGCAATACGACCCTAATTAGTCAATGTTCTCTTTGAAGCATATAAATGGGTGTTGATCGCTGTTCAAAAACGATTAGTGAACAGAGGACAGTTAGAATTTTCTTCAATAAAAGATATGTCTCGTTAAAGAAAACTCGATAGTCTGGTTTAAAAATATGATGAAAAAAACATACCTATTCATCTCCTAATGAAAAAAATCCATTCTACGCAACTTCTTCGCGAAAATTAGATTTTATACGTCCTTGTCTATATTTTTAAGTTTTTTTCTCTCATCATATTTATTTGTTTGTATATACAGTTTTATTGTGTGATACATACAGGTGAATTCGAATTTAATTTTTCTTTATGTAGTTTTCAACGATCTTTACTTTTCTCTTGTTTCACTAAGGATCCTACTTACTCTTTCTCTCTCTCTCTCTGTGTGTCCCCATATATATAGAACAATTATAGGTCTTTCAATAAACAGAAAAATAAAGAAAAATAAGTCTAGATGAAAAAAGGTGAAATATATAGTTACCTACGGTCCACCAGATGAAACAATAATAAAATGAAAGAAGAGGAGAGAGAGAGAGAAAGAATGGCAAATCATCATAGTGTACAACATTTTTGTCTTATTTTTCTCTCTCTCACTCTCTATTATTTCTTTTTTCTCTTTAGTTTTGTTTGAACAATACAAAATATACACTCCCCTGTCGCACTGGAGGTGTTAAAAAGAAACCTAATTTCCTTCCATACACAAAAAGAATATATATTGTGATGTGATGGTGATTATATTACTAATCGGTAATAGGCCTTCAGTCTTTTTTCTCATGAAACATCTTGAATATAAATGCCAAGTTACTATAAATTGTCGTATCTAAAGGACATGAATAATTCACTCCTATTGACAAAAGTTATAGAACATACATACTACTTTCTTTTTCTTTTTTTAAAATTAATCAAATGTATAATATTCCACCGATAGTTACGAGAATAAATCGGAGTCATTTTAAACTTTTTTTTGTCTTTATTCATTCATCGCCATGTTTACTCAATAAATCAAGTGTATTTAACAAATATATTATCAAAATACAAATTGATATATACATATATAGATGTGTGTGTGTGTGTGTGTGTGTGTGTGCAACATAGTCATCCATGACGAAGGAGAGAAAAAACTGTCAACATATGCACAAACATCTAATCACAAAATATTGTGTGACAATAACCTTTAAACAGAGATGAGTGTCATTGAACTCTATTTTTATCTTTATTCAACCGACTTCTTATCCTAGTCAACATTCTTAAATGTTATCTCATGGAATTTTTTGTTTTTTTACAATCCAGGAGAAAAGTTCATATTTTTGCGAGACTATACGTAGTTATTCGCTTTCTTATTTTGCCGAAACGTATAGTATCGAAGAATCACTGGTTTTTCGAAAATCTTCAGAGTTTTTATTATGCGAGTGATTCGTTTCTTCAACGAGTGGCAGATGCTAGCTTTGATATTCACTACTCTAACTGAAACAATACACCATTCCTTGATTAGAAAAAGAGAAGAAAAAAAACTGATGCTGTAGGTAAAAATCTAACATTTGATCTTTTGTATTCACAAAACGAGTAGAGAAACGATCAGTGCAGTGTATCAATTTGAAATTACAGAATTTTTGTTGAATTTAGAAGTGAGAGTATAAATAAAGTGCATTAAAAACTATGTATAAAAATTATTCAGGAAATAACAAAACGAAAAAAATTGAATTTATATATATAGAAAAGACTGAAAATACTTTAAAGAAAAACAAGTTGACCCTTGCAATGATAGAAGAGAGCAAAAAATACTCTCCAGTTCAACGTTAAACTGAAAGTATTCGTTTAAGTCTTAGTCTTCCTCGAGAAATTTCAAAAGTCATGCAAACATTAGATAGAAAATAGTATTTTTTAGTTTATTTATTTATAGAAAAAACAAAAAAGAAAAAAATGGAAAGTGAATGAAAATCAACAAAATAAAATGAAAAATAAAAAATAGTTTAGACTAGATGTACGTATAATGAAAATGTTTTTTTATCTTTTTTTTTGAAAAGAGAAAAACACACTGGGAATGAGATAGATGCTGGAATGAGAAAAGATTGTACCAATCGCTTCATAAATAAATGTTAATAGATACATTATGAACAAAAATAGCCACTTAATAAAGAGGCATTAGTGAACAGAAAAACTATGCGTAGTTGTGAAAAATATAAACGGCTAAGAAATTTATAGTCGTTTATCTAGTCGTGTACGTCATCTATACTTGATTCAATAAAATCAGAAATATAAACACTTTCATGTTTAGCTAATATACGGAGTAATGGACGTAATTTTAACCACCATTGTTCTACTGGCATTCGATGTTCAAAATCAGTTCTTCCTTTGAGTACTTCGACTGGTGTAAAAACATTTTGTCGTTTCATTAAACCAAGTACAACAGCACTCGCTGGTGTATTACACACCACTTTACCTAAAAAATAACAAAAATTATTTATATTATCTATTTTTCTATGCGCATTTTTAATAGTAATTACAGACCATCTTTGGTTGCTACATCTTCCATCAACGATACGGCGTATGTTACAGCTTTGCATCCTAATTTTGTAGCAAATGCACGATCAAATGGAGATGGTAATCCACCTTGTTGCATATGTCCTAAAACGTTACTTCTAGCACTAAATACACCTTTGCCTTCTTCTTGTAATAAATTTGTTATAAAATCGGTTGTATAATGTTCATTGGCCATTTCATTTCTCAATAATACACCACGCTTTAAATGTCCTTCCATTTTTTTGCGCATATGATCAACATCATCAATCAAATCTTTAATTGTAAATGGTTCCTCATAAATACTAAAAAGAAACGTTTATTTAATTAATTTAATATACATATAATTTTTTTGACTTACTAAGCTTGATCAGCACCACTAGCTAAACCGGCTAATGTAGCCAAATAACCACAGTAACCACCCATTGTTTCAATAACAAATACACGACGTTTTGAACCTTGAGCAGATTGTTTGATTTTGTCACAAATCTATTTAAAAAATAATATTAAATACTTTTAATATGAATGATTTTGTAAAATTTAATTACTTACATTTACTGTTTCGTTCAATGCTGTATCAGCACCAATACTAAATTCTGTGCCTGGTACATTATTACTGATTGTACAAGGTATACAGATCATTGGTATTTGAAATTCTGGATATTTATCTCTTGCTTCATACATTTGTAATATTGATTGATAAGCCTACAAAATAAATTACATAAAATAAAAATTTGTACATAAATTTATACGTAAAATAGTGATTACTTCAAAACCACCGATCATCAATAAAGCATTAAAATTATGTTCACGAAATTTGGCAGCCAATTTGTCTAGGCCAACTCTTTCTGCAGTTGTTCTACAAGAGAAAAATGTATTTAGAGATGATAGAATGCTCATTAATACAACATATAACTTACTTCTGGCAGCCTAGTAATGAGCCTCCAATGGAACTCCAACCATTCACAGACATCCATCCGAAATTTTTAATCTAGAAAAATGCAAGTCTAATATAGTCTGTCCATAGTTAAAAGATTAACTATATTCTTACTTGATTACTTATAAGGCCTTCAAATCCGTCAAATATAACATGAACTTTATGTCCTTCACATAAACCATATCTTACAATTGATCGAACAGCAGCATTCACTCCACAAGCAGGCGCTCCAATATTTAACACAGCCATATTAAATGAATGCTAGAATAATAAGAATAATGAAATAAATTTAATCAATGAATGACTAAAACAAAATACAACTAAAACTTTTAAATTTTTGTCTTTGATATATGTGTACAACCAACTACGAACAGAGTGACAACAATTGAAATATATCATATACGTTTGATCGAGAAAATAAAAGTCTCATTTATTAGCTGCTCTTTTTCTAGTTTATCACTCAGGATCTTCCTCTCTATAATAGCAATATAACATATTTTTTGATTCATAAAATAGTCTTTAATAGTTGAAAAACAATCCTTAATCAACATTTTGTTGTTTTTTAATTTTTAATTGAGCTTAAAGAAAGAAATGGAAGATTTCTATCAATTTCTTTTTAATGTATTTCTGACAGAAATCTAAAGCAGTAAGCCATCGAGTCAAATATGAAACGTCCATTGCTTGATATTCAAAGCCTTTTAACATTAACACAACGAATACAATTTTTATGTACAATTACTAAAGCGCTCGTCTTTTAAAACACATCAGAATGGTATACAACTAAAGGAAAATAATGTTGCTATAGCGAATTTAAAACTTACTCTTCCTTCAACACCTGCCTATAACAAGAGAGAAATAAAGATATTTAACTCATGTGAGTGTCTATTGTGTTGTTTCACTACCAGTTAAGAAGTTAAACAACAGAACCATAAATCATAAAAATCATGCAGTAGGAAACATGCATCAACGTGAGAAAATCATGTCCAATGAATTTTAAGAGATAATGTTGAGATGTTTTTTAAAATTATTACTCATCGCACATTTGGATTAGGTTAAAATACAAGTAATTGTTTAATCCGATGATCGATACGGAGATAGACATCATCATGAACATTGTTTAAAAATCTTGGTAATCACTCAGACTGCGTAATACTGAATAATACGTGCATTGTTCATGCGGTAATACTTGTACTAATACTTAGGTTCATGACAAATTAAAACCATAGAAAAATTTCATCAATAGACGTTTTTGATGAAAATATAAACAAGTTTCTCTAGATTTGAAGTATAGTGTACAATTAGTGGAAGTATAGGAGAGATAAAAAAGGGATCAAAAATTTTAAGTGAGCAAAGCAATTAAGAAATCAAACTTTAACCTATTCAAGGTGAAATGAGTGTAAGAAATAAGCTACTGTATAGCCTGATAGCTAATTTGGATATATATTACCTGTCGTACCTAAAACAATATGTGTGATGCAGTACCGCTTCATTGTATAAGGCGCGTATAATTCGAAGTTACAGCACTATTTTCTGTTTGACTTTTTTATACATGGTTGGATAGAATTTTTCGAGTGGATCAAAAATCTGTTAGTTTTAACTTTTCGAACTAATTCTTTCAATAAGAAAATAAAAAAATATGAGAAGGGTCCTAAATTTCAAAAAAAACGTTTCGGGGAACTGCAGAGTTTCCAAATGAAAATAGAAAAAATTATTCGAATTTTACGTGCCGAAAGAGTTTTTGGAAATTTTCCCGTATTTTTTAATTTTCTCATTGAAAAAATGAGTTCGAAAAGTTAAAACGGATATATTCTTGATCAGCTCGAAAAGTTCTATCCAACCATGTATAAAAAAAGTCAAATAGAAAATAATTCCGTAACTTCAAATTACGCGCATCTTACATACTATCTATCATATATTTTATCATTTAAACTTACTTCTTTACTGGAAAATAATTTTGGTCGTAATTTACTCAAATGAATGTATGTTTGTAAATTTCGTTTAAAACTTCTTCCTCGTAATTCTTGAGCATCAAGAAATTTCTTTTCTTTCATTGCTTGAGCGACTGCTAAAGTCTAGACAAATACTAATGTAGAGATATAATTAGGAATTGGAATAGAGAATTAGATCTACTTTATCAACACAATCCATTAATGGTACACGAACTATTTGATTTCCACTTAATGAAATAACAACTGGTTGTGATGCTGTTGTTGCTTCCATAAGAGCTAATACAGCTTCTGCACCCATACGTGTGCCCTTTCAGAAATGAATAAAGAGTTTTATTGATGAAATATAGTTTCGAAAATTTTATCCGTTTAGACAAGTTAGAATTTAAAAATACATACTAATATACGATCGAAAGCAGATGGTGTACCTAAACAAAGAGAAATATTGGATATGATATATATTCTGCGAAATAAGTAAATTTAGTGCTGATAAAAAGAGTTTTTCTCTCTTTCAAAGACAATGTAGACAAAAAAAAGAATTTTACCTCCACGTTGAACATGACCTAGTATTGTCACTCTCGTATCATAATGCAAACGTTTCGTAATGAGCTATATTGGAATAAAGATCATTATTATTACAGTCAGAAAACATAGATTATTTCACGGTTTACGTACGTCTTTAACATTTTCGGATGTTATTGGTTTTCCTTCTTTATCGGTAGCACCCTCAGCAATAACAATTATATTTAAACGTTGTCCATTATCACGTGTCTAAAGAGAGAGGACACTTTATTAGTTTTAACTTCCTTAGTTATTATAGTTACAGCATTATTTTCTTACAGTTTTTAATTTATTACATAATTTGTTTTCCCAATCAGCTTCTGGTGGACTTTCTGGCATAAAAACCCAATCAGCATCAGATCCCAACGCTGTTACTAATGCCAAATAACCACAATGTCGTCCCATTACTTCCAGAACAAAACAACGTTGATGACTCGAAGCTGTCGTTGTTATACAATCAATGGCTCCCATAATTCGATGTAATGCTGAGTCTGCACCAATAGTCATATCTGTTCCACAAAAATCATTATCAATTGAGCCAACCAAACCAACAATATTTAGATATTTAAAATTTTCAACATTTTCTGATGTTATTTCTCCTACAAAGCTCAAATATCACGTTAACTGTTAGATCAAAATCTCTAGAATGCATACCATTTTTAGCTAGTTCTTTTAATAATCCTTCCCATTCTTTTCGAAATAAATTCACACCAGTAAGAGATCCATCACCACCGATACAAACAATATTATTAATTCCATACTCAATTAGATTTTTTGCAGCTTTCAAACGTCCAGCTCGTTCTTTGAATTCCATACAACGAGCACTACCAATTATCGTACCACCCTAAATTAAAATAGATAGATCAGATGTACATATAAAGTAGATAATCACTCAATAGACAAATGAAGAAAACCATATAACAAGACTGACTGATCTTCTTTGTTTCCACGATAAAACATGTACTTACATCGTCTAATATACCGCTTACAGATGCCCAAGTTGCTTGACGAATAAGATTTCCGCCTGCAACCATGCCTTGATAACCCTACAAAAATACCAAATATCTTTTCATCTCTGATCAACACATACGTCGAATATACTCACTTCATGGATAAAGTAAACTTTACATCCAAGATAAATTCCCATTCTTACAATGGCACGCACAGCTGGATTCATCCCTAATAAATAATAATTAAATAGAATGAATACTTCTAATTATATAAATGTGTAAACAGTTAAAAAGTGTTACTCGAAAATTAAGATCAATTTAAGAAATAACCAATATTTACATTAATATAGATATGAAAAATAATTTGATGTTAATATTATAAAAATTTTTCTATACAAACAGCAAGTGTAGTTATTAGTTCAAGTGCTTTTAGAGAAAAAATATATGAGTATACAATCACACATATTCAGTTCAATACAAGTATTAAATATACACACGTTATTCATCGGAAACATTTTGAAAAATAGAGAAACGTATTAATATAAACCAAATTCTGTCATAATATATCATTCACAACGAATTCAACCTATACGCAGAGAATGAACGAACATGCAAAATCTAAAGCAGACAGTTATTTTTTTCAGCTTCAAAAAAATATCAAGTCCGTTTATCAGTATGAAACGCAACTATATTCCACTCAACGCACTCCAGGTGTAAAAACGGCTAAAATTCTTCTGTTTTTTAATGAAATATTCTTCTTTTTTCAACTGCCGTATTTAGCTTCAGTAGTAATACATCACTATGAATAGAAATCGTCTTCAAATAACTAGTTTTTCTACCACTTCTTCAATAGTAATTGGATTAATCGATTAGAAAACATACAAACTCTCAATTTTCATTTCTACTCTACTAGTGTCTAATTTGATCTAACAATTTTGTTTCTGAAAATAAGAATTTTGATCCGACATCAAACAAAAAATTAGTGATCGTAACACTCTAAATTGCAAGCAATATTGAAAAACTTGTTGCAAGCAAAACTTCGTTGCAAGCAATAAGTGAAAAACTTGTTTCATAAAACATACAGATTAAGTGTATGTAGTATTCATCAACGGAACTGATGTTCTACTATACGTTATAAAGCAAAAAAGCTTTTGAAATTAATGACAACAAGCAGTGCAGCAAGCATTAAATGTCCGCACGGGCCAAAAATGTCGGTTCAACCCGACCATTCCTAAAATTTTTCGTGTCTGACTCGAAACCACTCTTAGAAATTTTCTGGTTCCAGTCAAGACTCTTTTGAAATTCTTGCATTTGTGATTTTTGTCGCTGGCTAACCGACGTAGATTTATTTCCAACGCTAATATTTATATTTTCGTTACTTCAGAAAACCTGACCACTTGCTAAGATCCAAGATACTTTATAAAGTGCTACTAACGCGTCTACATCTTTTATTATGCTATTCAAGAACAATTTTCGGCTAGACCCGTGCGGATTTCTAGTGCATATACAGCGAGCAGGCTACAAAGAATGCATATACACATATACAAAAGTTAAAAAAAATCACTTGCCTTGCGCATCGCCTCCGCTCGTAAAAACAGCCATAGCACGATCTGGAAATTGATCTTTAGCAAGTACGTGAAGATGTGTTTCATGACCTTCTGTACAAGCTATTGAGCCGCGAAATTTATTCAGTATACTGGATGTTGGTGGTGTTGCGATATCGTCGGTATCAGCGCTGATATCGGAGCGTTCGGAACGAAGTGACCCTAATCTATCGTGCTGAAATTATGGACAGATGGAAATTTTTGTTTAAGGAAAAAAGCATCGGTGAAAAATCATAGTATCAAAAGCTTATCAGAAATACATCTGACTCTCAGAAAACAATAATAAAATAATAATCGTTGCGATACTAGTTAATGATAGTGTATCAGTAATGAATGGATTCAACCAAAAAAGGAGAGGCTAGCTAGAATAATAATGACTAAACAGTCTACACGAAGGAAAAAAAGGAGATTTCTTCCATGTTCAACAGATGACTCAATAGTAATTTCTTGTACCTGAGATACATTAAAAAGTAAACTCAAATTATTCGACAGTTTCTCATGTTTTTCTTTTTCGCTTTTTCGAACAATATCAAAATGTTGATATTTTCCTGTATTGTTACTGTCGCAATTATGGCTCATGATGACTAACTATAATCAAGTCGAGTATGATTACAACTGACTATTCTCGTTAATAGCGACATTATATTCATTTTACACTCATGCAGAAAACATTGATAGTATTTCATGCTTTTTTGATATTTAATTAAATAATGTTTTTCGACAAAACAAATGCATATAATATACAAACAGATAATTAAATGAAATTACTGTATACATGATATTTTTGTTTAAAATGAAAAATGAAGTTGCCAAGGGCAATAGTTATTTCAAGCTCTTTTATATTTATGAAAGACAATCAAAACAATTAACTACCTTCTCGTCTATTTCTTGGGCATCATGATCAGAGCCACCATTTATAGTCGACTGATCTTTTACATCTAGTTTGATCGATTCATGATTGACTTCTTTTTGGACTTGAGCCATAATAAAAAATAAATGAATTATATCTATAATAGAAACAAAAATGTTTCAACATTATTAACAATAAATCGAGAATATCATGATAACTTTTTCTTTGATCGTCATATTTCAAGAAATATGAAACAATATATTTTATATAACATTACTGGCATCGATTATAAACAAGAAACAATATTGGGATGAATTATCATTCAATAGTTAGTAAGGCAATCTTGCGGCTATTATTGTCGATGTAGGATGCTAACAAGTCAGACTTACCCGTTTCGACTAAAAATGTTACAGAGTTATTTTTTAAACAGTATATAAAAATTGGACAACAATTATATGATTTAAAGTTTATCGTGTGAAGAAGATTATGATGAAAATTCCAGCTGGAAACGTTAAAGTGTGAGAAATAGGTTTTATATTATGTATTAAATTAGAGAGATGGTAAATTAGCTATACCACTAACCGCTTCTTTCGCGTTTTACGCCTCTATTGCTCATCTTTTCTGTAGAAAGCCTACTTTTTTACGGCACAAAACTCGTCAACGATGAGGAAACCAGCTAACATTTCCACTGGAAAGACATCCAGTTTAAATCATGCATTCGATTTAGCGATCTTTATGAGCGCCTTTTTTGCGGACAAAGGATCAAAACAAAAAGTTGTGCTTGCTCATGCCCATGCAGCGCAGATCTCTAATTCAAGCGCAAATGTTTATTTAGACAATGAAAAATTATAAAATGAAAAACAATCATTTTCATCATACGTTCTTCAAACTTCTCATTTCTACTAAAAACTTATCTCGATGTGAACACCATTCGTGAGGAACGTGCAAATCTCTCACTTTGACTAAATTGGATCTGTTCTTATTTTTCAGAAGATATAACAGAGTTTGAGTTGTTTTTAAACTGATGTTGTTATTTATGACTACAACGTACAGGAATCGGGTTTTTGAATTTTAGGTACTAGCATATACATCCGATTAGCCTAAATTAAAACATAGAATAAAATGAACAAACTGGAAAAATTCGCAATCCAGCAACTAAAAGACAAAACGCGAGGAACTGTAAACATTCACTAGATGATTGTTCTCTTGATGTTAGCAATTCTATGAGCAAAATATTTTCGTCGATGAAAGATCATGACTTCAAAAGAATACTCATTTTCACAAAAGTTTAGAACTTTTATCAAAAATACTACTATATCCTTAAAAAATCTGAATAACAGTAATAATGGAATATAGAATGGCATTTAATATACTTCTATAACTTCTCCAATAAAACAGCATAAACTTTGTCAAGAAATGCTGAAAACCAGAGAGAAACCTCATAAGAAATAAAAACCTGTTGAAAAAAAATATAGATAACATTGGTCTTCTTTTTTTGTCTATAAATTAAAAACAAATGTACCATCATTCTCAATTACACGTAGAAAAAGTGAACAGTGAATAAACAGATAAATAACCGGTATCAAAAAATGTAGAATCACTCCTACAAAAATCGAAAGTATATAGATCAAGCGTGAATTTTTGGTGTACATACTAGAAAAAATCCTATTCCAACAATAAAATGAGGATTCGTAGCAATTTTACGGTTTTTGAACCTTAAAAATAATTTCTGAGTTCTATTCTAACTATATAAAAACGGTCATCAAAAAACAAAATACTTTTAAAAAACTCTTTTCCATTATTAGTTAAATATCGAAACAGAAGTTCATCTGCTTAATCCAATAAAGAACAGTTCAATCGTTCTCGATAACTAACTACAAAATGTTTTTCCCTTTCAAGAGAGAAAATTAGTGTCAGATTGTATATAACTTCACAAACAATCTAACTGTTGAGCAAAATAAGACAAAAATGAATATTAATAAAAATAATATTCACTGCATGGGCGAATTTTTTAACGGTACAAGTATTTTTGATTCCATTTTTCTTATTAATGGCACTGTATAAGCAACATTATCATCCCAACCTGGTCGTCTGAAAAATAAAGATATTTTATTACAAAATTAGATATTTGATTTTTGATTTCTTCAAACTTACCCCCAAGCAGCAGAACGTGTTAATTTTCGATTATGAAAATCTTTGTAGCACCACATATGATGAACATTGTATAATTCACCAATTTGAGAAAAAACTCCTAAGACTTTTGCATCTGGTCGATATTTAATACCTTTAACCCTAAATAACAAAGTGGTAAGATGTAGAAAACACTCACTAGGAAAAATGCTTACCAGTTATTACCCCATTCGACTAGAAAATTAAAAAAAAATAAGAGTTATACAAATCAGTTGACATCAAAGCGTACTTAATGTTCCAGGTTTTAACCAATAACTTCGCATTTCATATATATTATTTTGTCGACTTCCACTTTCGAGTGGTCGTGGTTGTGGTATACCTAGGAAATAAACGTTAAACAACATGATAATTCTGTTGTAGAATGTAACTTACCCCAATAACTGAATGATAAACAGACTTGATTTGCACGTTGAACTAACATTTCGTTCATTTTTTGTCGATATTTTAATATTTTATCATCATCTGTTCGAAAATCACTCCCAAATTCATCAAATTGTGAAAAATTTTTAAACATCCAAATGTGTACAAATTGATTTTGAATATTTCCAATATGTACACGCCATGATCCGGTATGTGTTAAGCCTTGTACTTTATATTTTTCAATTATTTCTGATATATAATCATTGTAGATATTTTCATAATCAACCTAAATATTAAAAACAAGTGTTAACAGTTCTGTACGAAGCTGAAACATCAATCACTTTTCGCTGATGTTCCATCCTGTTAATATTTTCAAAAATTATATTCTGTTCTGTGGGTTATTAACATGATGAATGGGTACGCCTATTTCTGTCTCTTTTCACTTACCATGTGCCTCGGTTTAACGGTATGATGTTGTACCTCGAATACATATTCAGTTTCTGTTAATAGTTTTGAATGTGAATCTTTCGGTTGTTCTAAAATACAGAGAAAAAATGTTTAGTTTACTGCTGTTTAAGTTCAATTCATAATGAAAACGTTTACCCACCAATATTTTTATGCGCAAACAAATTGAATGCTAAACAACGTGAGTTGGAATTGAAAAGAAACTTCTTCTTGGTGAATAATAATCGGCAATCAGACCACAGAAGTCTTGGTGGTGACTGCATTTTATTTGTTTAATACAATTAGTCTAGAACTGAGATACAAAGGATATTTTTTCTTACAGAAGAAGTCAGTTTAATTCAAACTAAAATGCGCCGTGCCAAAAAGACAGAAATTATTCAAAGAATTTAGCCATAAATTAATAATACTCTATTGCATCCTTTCGTCAAATGAATCCATCAGTTTTCACTGAAAATTATCTTTAAAAATGATTCTTCTTTACTAAATAATACCCAAAATAACTTTAGCATCTCGTAGTATGCTCTCAAAGGAAGAAAAGAGTGACCTGCACTGGATTACAAGAATCTCTTCTCAGTTGACTTCCAGTTCTGTTTAGAATATATCCATCAACATGATGTATAAAGTGTCGTACTAAAAAAAGCTAATGGAACAAATACACGCTCAACCTTTAATAAACTAATCCGTTATCCATTCTTCATATTTCCATCTACGAGTATATGCTGTCTTATTTTAGTTCGAGTTGTAGCAATATTGGTAGTTCTTTCATCTAATCACTGATCTCTTTTACTCTTACTGTTAACTAGATTTTTAAATTTTCATCTAATTTCAGAAATCACCCGATATCGATTCACAAATTGTGCGTGCATATCATATTCCATATGTCATACAAAGAGAATTCAGATAATAAGTGCGTCGTTCATATGATTAATATCCTAACATCATCGAATAAAAGTAGCATTATTGATATTCCGCAGACAATTTTACTATGGGCTCCGTTCCATATCTATAGTTCTTTCTCCGACATTTAATCTGTATATGTACGATGACGTAATACTTCTGTCAACAACAGGAGGATTAGACAGAAGCGCTGAGTGTACATAGTTAGGTACCACTCCTCATCAGTGTGAAATAATTTTTTTTTATGGAACAAACAATCCATTATCGATCCTTCTAGTTTATTCGGAGTATGACAACGAACTGACGAATGCGCACTAGGGGCGGCACATTACTGTTACTTTACGAGTAATCCAAATATTTTAAATATTCCTATTACCAGTAACAGTCATACTTTCCAGTTTTACTGTTGCTGGTACAAATTTTATGAACATTCCTATTACCAGCAACAGTAAAACTGGAAAGTATGACTGTTACTGGTAATAGGAATATTTACAATATTTGGATTACTCGTAAAGTAACAGTAATGTGCCGCCCCTAATGCGCACTCATAAAGTGCATTTCATAGTATGGTATGAGAGGTAAACTCTTAGAGGTAACAAGTATTGTCTAAAAAATGAAAACATGTAATAAACAATTAAAGAAAAGAATTTTTGAACATAACAGTAGTAGTGGACGAATAGTCGTAGATACGACCTGTTTTACGTTCTTTAACATACCTCAATAAACGGGGACGAGTCGTAGAATGATCTATTTTACGCTATCTGTGGACGTTTTCAAAACATTTGTAAGATATAGAACACGTTGTCGAAGATTACCTATAACCATCTTGTATCCGTTTACTACAAGGCTTCAAGAATGAAGTTACAAACGAACCAAAAAACCTTATATCAACTAAGCGAACTTAAACGTTCCAGCTTCTCTTTAACATTTGAGCAATGGACAAAACAAGATTACATGCCATAAGAGAACATTTTACAAAGAAATCGCGCAAAAAATATTTACATCTGTCCTAAACGATCAAATTTTAGCGTAGTAAATAATTACACCGTAATTTTCTATACACTAAACTAGACAAACCAAAAGGACAAAACCAAAATAAGAAGCTAAGTAATAATACAGAGGGAAAATAAAAATATTCGACGACAAAATACATAGAAAAAATACTTTCTACCGCTCTCGTGTTCGCTTTTCAGCGACAACAGTGGAAATGTCTCGAAGTGCCGTTGAAAAATTTTGAACAGCTTCACGAAGCATTTTAACACTTTGTGCATCCCATCCAACGCCGAAATAGTCTTTCGTTTGAAGTTCCTCTTGTTGTTGTGGTATTTTATTCTCTTCAGCGGAACCCTGTGCTACTAATAATGAACTACTGTCTAAATCACGTAATAACAGTCCAAATTTTGAAAATACTTCGCCAGCTTTTTCGCAAAGATCGCAAACATCTTTCTGCGACGGCATCTGAAACAAAGAAAAAACTACGTTGTATTTCATCCTGAACAGTTCAACAGAAAGATTTGGTACGCTCAAGAGAAAAGTGATAACAGCCTTCATCGGTGCGTTGAAGCTTCACATCGTCACATCGTATACGCACGGTCTCCATGCAACTTATTTTGATATAACTGCCCTTAATATTTATTTATATACATGGTTTCAAGTTTCCTCCTTACTTCGTAATTGTTTCTTTCTTTTGTTTTAAAGACAAACTAGAAGAAATATTTTGTTGTTCTCCATGAGTGGGTTGCTACACTCTGCTTGTCCTTTACATACACAGAGTGATGACTAATGGATGATTGAATTGACCAATCAGTTTCTGTTTTTCATCCCGAACATGGGAGTAATATATTATATATTATGATAGGTTTATTACTCTTGAATAAGATTCCATACTTGAAAACGCGTGCCGGAACAAATATTTTGATGATCTTAATTTCTATTAACATGTTCTTGTAGCTAAAAGGAAATAGCTTAATAAAGATGTCACTTCCTGTACTGGGTGGGAAATAGAGAATTTTAGGCAATTTCAATTTATGATCTGACGATCCGGGGGCCAAAAACTAATTACTGACCGAATAGGTTTCATTGAAGCATTTTTTTAAAGATATATACATCGGCACTGTCCAACACTGGTTTCAAACTATACTACCCATCTCACAATTTGCATTTGAACGTGTCCAGAAAAAAACAACTGGACGCGTCGAAACGGATCTGGTTATAAATGCGTTCCAGGTGCGTTTCGATGCGTCCGGATGCTTCATTCTGAACGCGTTCGAACTCATCTGCCAGCAACACTAAACGCGTTTGAGATAAGATTATGACATGGGTAATGGCAACGAAGCAGGGTACGGCATGTACACTGTAATTATTCTGAAAGGTTGTGAGGATGGTCACACCGTCGTTTTTCTTTTCATGTGTTTTCAAATATATTTCTGGTTTTAATGTTGTTAAAGACTTATTTTTCAAAGTATTAACTAAAGATTTTATGGCAACTTCCAGATAAGAAATCATCAGTTGATTACAAGACTTACAGTTCTTTAATTCTGACAAATCATAATATACAAGATTTGAAAAGCAGAGGATCATATAAAAAAACATGAGTAAAACTATTTATGTAAATCCATTTGAAATGTCTCACATTTTACAAACCTTTTTCCGCTTCATTTAAAACCAGTCTAGTTTTAAAGAGCACATTGAATTACGTAAGAGAATGTCTTTTCTGACTTCACAGCAGATGCAGAAATCGAGAAAAATGCCTTCCAGCAAAATTATCGGTTTCGGCGCCACTCTCAGTGAGAATTGATAAGTACCCCGATGAATTTTACAACATGTTCTCCCTTTTTTCGATAAAGCGTTTCAAGTTTTTATTATAGAGTGGGACAAAAACTATATTTTCTACTAGGGATCACGAGATATTGAGTTTTTCAAATTGAAATATATTTCAGTTTTACCTCGTTATTTTGAACTTCAGTTTTGATAAAAAGAACATTCTGTAAGTTTTCGTACATTCGGAGTTCGAGCATGTTGTTTTTATTTATGATAGTTATATAGCCATCGGATATACGACCATATAGAGTCATAGATTCTTCCGTAAACAACTATGTTCAAGAAGGAAAAAAAATCGGAGTTATTCCAGGTGTGAAAATATTCGCACTTATGTTTACACAAGAGTGTAAAACAAAACAAGGATTCAAGAATTCCCATGATCTTGGTACAAGACGCCAAGAAATTACAAGATGTTCAAGATCTTGATTTCTTGACATTTCTTGAATTCTTACATTTTCTTATCAAGATCTTACTGAAAAAATTCAAGAAGTCGAGATCTTGGTTACAAGAAGTTTCACTAGGATAAAACTCACGTTCAAAATAACGAGATAAAACTGAAATATATTTCAATTTGAAAAGCTCAATATCTCGTGATCATTACATGGAATTATTAGGTATTTATTAAGTATTGAGAGAACTACATATCTCATCTTTTTATTAGTGGCGGAGCCACCGGGGGAGGTGAGCTCTCCTAGGAAATTATAGCTCCATTTGAAAGCTTTCAGAAAAATATCTTGTAGTACTGTCGGCAGATTTCAGACAAATGAATATGGAGCTCAGCTCCCCCTAGACCGAAACCCTGGCTCTGCCACTACTTTTTATCAGATCGACACATCCGTATGTAGACAATACGATAAACGATAGTCGTTTATGATGCAAACACAGTCGTTTACGACCATCGTAATTATCAAGAAATATATTTTTATTAGCGAAAAAAGATTAGCGAAACTAGACTAAAGATTTGAGTATAGAAGTGAAACTCTTCTTCAAATCGGAAGGTGGAGGAGTTACACAGATAGCTTGAGTAGATGTATCTGGTATTAAGATGATTATCAGTTACTGCTTAGTCCTTGAAACATTCATTTTGTAAGATGTATGAGGAAAACTATAAAAGTTCAACAAATGAATGAACAGCTCTTAACTTTCTTTGGCCCTGTCACTGTCCTCCATATGTCAAGAAGGAAACTACAAAAAAACAAAGAATTGATAACAAATTGTTAGGCAATTTATTACATAGAAAAATGTTTTGTAAATTTATTTTGTTCATTTCTTGTTCCCTTATTTTCTCTGAGATTTTTCCGTGTTCCACACGATTTTTTTTGATTTTTTTTCATATGACTATTATTTGTGAATTTATATCTAAAGTACACAGACGTTGGTGGATCTAACGACAGAAAAATGATATGTTCTAGGCTAGTTAATACTCTTCTCATTATCATTCTTTTTAGATTACTTTTCGCTAATACAAATTCTTTAAAAGAACTCGTATTTATAAAGAAGAACTTAAACGGTAAAATGACAGGTATAGTATACGAAAAATTGGAAAAAAATGACGGTAAGTTAGGTGTGTAGATTATTTTATAACTAATTCTGAAATATTATTACTTCACTTCTTAGCCTAGATGGTGGATAAGATTTATTCTGACGATCGTTTTGTTCATAGTTCCTTCATACATAGTAATATAAAATAACAGTTTTTTTGGTAAAAACGAAATCTTAGTTTCTATACAGATATAGAATGGCAGACCTCCACCTTTCAGCAGTTTATCCCATTTCAAAGTCGATAGATTTTTCACATTTTAGAATAGAGTACTATGACAAGAAAGGAAATGATGTAGGATTCTTTAAAATCTTTTCATTACTTCAAAGTACATTGATCGATCAAGTTTACCGTAGTAACGGTAAAATTCATATTTATTTTTGTTTTAAGAGAATTTGCTATCTACTAGATAGGTTTTACTGCTGCACACTTTTCTTTACAGATCCAGCGGCGGCTACATTGCTAAACCCGAATACAGCATCTGTTCGTGTTCGTCATTATTTTGTATTTTCATTGATTTCATCACTATTATTATGTCCAACAACAGGTAAATATGATGTAACTATTCTCTTGATTTATTCTATTTGTCTGTCACATTGTTTTGTTGTTCAGGTCTTATTGCATTAGCTTATTCACTGAAATCCTCAGCCAAAGCTGATGTAAATTTTTTGGATAAAGCACGTTCGTATTCACATCGTGCATTAATATGGAATTTAATATCATTGGTATTGTTTACATTTTCATTTATGATGACGTTAGTTTTTGTTTATTATTTAAATCAAATATGGGAACAATATGAAAAAGTTAATTATGACCAATTTAAAGGTGAATTAAATAATCGAAATGTAGTCAGCAATGCTCAAATAGCTGATTTAGTTCGAGGTCGAAGATATCAAACTAAGGTATGGTGAAAAAATCTCATTAAACAAAAAAAAATATACAGTGATAACGTACTTTTTATGTTCTTTCAAATTATCTATCTTATTTTATCAAAATCTAAGTTTTTTATTTATCTAAATTTTATCGGTTAGATGAATGATTGTAGAATGGCTCTTTTTATTCATGTACATAAAATAATATAAATAACACGTGTATGTGTACGTATGTATATTCTTGATCATTATATATTTTTATGAATAAAACCTTATTTAAAATAAACTTATATAATACTCAAAATATGAAATTGGCCAAAGAATACAAGGATGTAATATGGATTTAATATTAAATGTGATACTTTCATATACTTCATGATACTATCTATATAGGCTAAATGTTTCTTCATTGTGACAGTACCACGAAAAATTGACTGTGTAGTAGAAGAAAAAACTGTGCGAACGCATTATCTCACGGAAAAACGATGCTAAAGAAATTATTGTTTTATTGATAGATAGAGTAGAGTCTATACTACATTTGGGCATAAGTACACGTTTTCAGATTGGGTTTTGGGTATTCAAAAGAATTTTTTTAAAAATTAGCCGTATTTTGGAAAGTCAAATAAGTAACTAGGCATGCAGCGGTAACAGTAATTTACTGGTAACCGTTCCCGTTCTTACCGACCAAAACTGTTACTAGTCTATCGGCAATCGCTCTTTACCGGTTACAGTTGGTTCTTCAAAAAAAACTTTAATTACTGTTTTTTCCGTGAAGAAAACGTTTTTCAGAGTTTTTGTCTGAAACGTAAAATATAACAAATTTAATTTTCTAAATTTCATCCACTGTGATCAAGTTTTTAAAAATCCTTCATTCGCGAAAAGCAGTAAATATCGTTTTACACGATGAAGCTCGATTTGTACAAAGTTGAATCCAGTATATGAAATTTAGAAAATTAAATTTGCAATATTTTATGTTTCAGACAAAAACTCTGAAAAATGTTTTCTTCAACGAAAAAAAAAGTGGTTAAATTTTTTTAAAGAACTAACTAACCAGTAAAGAGCAGTTACCGATAAGCTACAGCAGCCGTTGCCGTTGCATGTCTATAATTAACCATACACTTGATTGTCTCTAATTTTCTAGGCGTTTCCCGAATAGATGAACCATTTATTTTTATACCATTCGAAAGAGAATCTAATGCACTAGAGTCTGACAAACGAACGATTGTAAAAAAAGTCCTTTCTAGAACTCTAAAATACAAATTTAGATGTGTCTTCTTAAGACTTAAGGAAAATTTAATTTCTCAATCTAAAACTAAACAAAAGTCTAATTCAAGTACGTCGTTCGATAGACGAAAGAGAATTGCATAGATCAGATGCATTTAAGAAAAAACTTTTTAGGCTAATCTTAGTTGGGGAAAAGATCTCTTAAAATTTCGAACTGGAGATTTGGTTTTTAAATGGCTGTTTCAACCCGAAAATGAAAAGTAAAAGTTTCTTGAAGGACACAGGCCTATAGAGACAAGAACTCCCCACAAGATAAAACCGTTCTCCATTTGCGTATAATAACTGCAAACGAGTTGTAAATCCCAAAATCCTGTTGGAAATATAATGCCATGTACGAGGTAAGAACGCATGTTCAAATGAAGTCAACAGATTATACAATGATCTTAGAACTATATCGAATTGCAGCAAAATTATAAGAAACTCTAAACAAGAAGCACGATAAAATGCTCATAAAATTTCACAAAACTGTCAGAAATCATTACATGAAATCTTTCGCTCGTGATGAATATATTCTTTATGTTTTGTTGTCCAAACGATGAACTCACATCAGACTTGAAATTTGGCCTATCTCATTTTATTGTTCCAACAAGTCTAAAGCTCATTAGAATCACCTAATAAGATTATTTCTAGAGATTGCTATTTATCTAAACCATGTGAAATTGGAACTAAAATTCGTTTTTCCTATACTTATATGGACTGAAATAGAAAAATTAGCACAAAATGGTGTTATACTTTGTTACCCAGCTGTTATTCCTTAAAACTATTTCGAGCAATGAGTGCAACATACTACGCAACGTCCAAATATATTATGAAATGTGTCCATAACTCGAAGTTTCCATGACTTTTTCTTTTTCATATATGAATACATGGCTGGATAGAGGACATTGAACTGAGTGAGGAAAAGTTAGTGTTAAGTTTTGAAAAAATGCTTTTCAGGGTGAAACTTTTGAAAAACTTTAAAGGACCAATTTTGCTGAAAATCGCTACAGTTTCGAACAATTCATATTGTTGCATTTTCTCTTTACTTTCAAGTTTTGAAACTAATTCTTTTGAATTCAGCATTGAAAACTGAGTATAGAGAAGATATTTGATTGATCTCAAATGTAAAAGCTGATTTAGCCTGCTTCACTTGAACTGACCCTCCAAAACGACAGCAGATCATTTTGCAAACCTATCTATATTAGTTTTCTGTGTGAATACATTTCATCATTTCTCTTATGTCATTCCAACCGTCAAACTGTCAGCTTTAACATGACATATCGATTGTTTTTAATTTTGTTTTCTCATTGAGAAAATTCATTTTTTCTAGAAGCGAAAAAATCGGAATTGTGCCCACAGTTCTCATTTTTCTCCACGAGAACTCATCTTTTATGCGATAAGAATACCATATTCAGAATCACCATCAAAAACTGAGCTGAATGGTATATATTTCAAAACGTTTCGTTGATTTTCATTTTTTCGTGAAAATCTCGGTCAGTTTTCGGCGTGAAAATTTGAAGAAAACGAAACTTATCGAGTAGGAGAAAAGAATACATCATTTAACTCAGTTTTTGAGAACTTTTTAAGAACTATTGTAACTTCATGTTAACCAGTATCTGGCTAAACTCACCATAGAAAAGCTTTTTCACATCAAAATAAATGCCATATTTGTTGTCAACATAAAAAGGTGAAGTCGAATGAGCTATTATTTGATATTATTTCAAAACTTTTCATTTGGTCGTACAACATTTTCTAAGATAATTTTTAAGGAAAAGTAAAGGAATTAAAAAATACGATGGGTCAGTTTCAAGTCTCAAACGAATTCGTCCTTTCAGGTGATGTACTATTTTGAAAAGCAGGGTAACATAGTGGATAAAATTCTTGTAAAAAATATACAGTAACAGGATCATTATAAAGTCAGGCTATCATAAAGTCTCTATTTCCAATATTCATAATGGTCTTTGAAGTTTTGACCGTCAGTCTATTCGACTTTAAAGCAAAAAACAGTTTATTACATAAACATCGAAGGTAAAAATGTGACAAGGAAGGATAAAATAAAAAGTTATACAACTTACAAGGGTAACAACATTAATACACTGGTTAGTTAACATAAAAAAATATGTTCTAACTACATAAATGAACATGGAGAAAAAGGAAAAAATAAAGTTTATGTAAAAAAACGTATAAAAATGTTAAGATAATAAAAAACAACCGTTCTAAACGAAAGAGATTTGTAGCTTTTTTTGTTATATTAAAGTATATTCGATTATTTAATCACTGCTAGAGATGTCATGAAAATAAAAATATATAAATAATATTACTGTCACTAGGATGATCACGTTGAGCAACAAAAAATGGAAATCAAAACACAATGAGTAGAAATTGTAAGAAAGTTAAATATTCTTTTGCAAAAGAAAAAAGAAACATTAACCTTTGAATTATTAAAATAAGATCGTTTGAAACTTTTTAGAAAGAAAAAAGTAGTTCTTAAAACTAATTGAGTTGTAGAGAAAAAATATGTTTTGATAATTTAATAGCGTTTTAATCGTTCTCTGTTCACTATGTTAATTCTAATTCAATAATTAAATCATCTCCTTGTACTTGTTGTCCACTTGTTACATGTACTTTTTTAATTTTTCCACTTAGAGTTGATTTAACAACGGTTTCCATCTTCATTGCGCTTAATACCAACAGTGTTTGTCCTTTCTCGATCTGATCGCCTTCTTTGACTTTAACGTCAAGCACTTGACCCGGCATAGGAGCCTAAATAAAGAAATTTTATTTCTTTAGCGTGCATGTTCAACACAATCTAAATTACCCCAATTTGTTCTTTCTTATTCTTATCAACTTTTGGATGCACTTTATGATCTTTAGACGCAGCAGTATCTTTTACTTTCATTGAACGTAATTGACCATTTACTTGAAAGAATACTTCTCGTTCACCAGATTGACGTAAAAGGTCACTTATTGCCAAAACAACAATGTGTAACGTTTTTCCATGTTCAATTTCAATTTCAATTGGTTCACCAAGTTTAGGTCCAACAAAAAATATTCTTGTCTCATAACAATCAACGGGTCCATAAGATTTTCTAAATTCAATATATTCTTCTAATACTTTTGGAAACATAACATAACTCATGACATCACACTCTTGTATTTCTTCTTCGCCAAACTTTTTCTTTAATTCATTTTCAATTTTTTTAAAATCTAGTGGTTCTAAAGACGAGCCTGGTCGTTCATCATATTTTTCTTTACCTTTCAAAATTTTTGTTCGTAATGGTTCGGGAAAACCGCCTGAGTAAAAAATAGTTAATCTCTAAAAATGCAAATGAACAATGAAGAGTTTACATACCAGGCGGTTGACCAATTAATCCTTGCATATATTCAATAACAGATGAGGGAAATGATAAATCATCAACACGTTCCACAAGTTCTTTAGATGAAAGTTTATTTTGTACCATCTAAACAAAAGGACATTATAAACTAGAGTACTGAACAACAAAAATCTTCTTACTTACAAATTGTGCAAGATCTCCTACAATTTTGGATGATGGCGTAACTTTAACTATATCACCTAACAACTTATTAGCTTCAGTGTAAGCACGCTTAACATCTTCAAATTGTGTTCCGAGACCAAGACTGAAAGCTTGAAATTGTAAATTTGTATATTGCCCACCAGGTATCTCATTAACATAAACATCAGCGTTACCGCTCTTCATCGTTGCTGTACATTCAAATGGTGCATATAAAAGACGTGTTTGTTCCCAAAATGCAGAATATTCATTTACTTTTAAAAGATCAACACCCGTATCATGTTTTGTATTTTGTAATGCAGCTACTAATCCACCCATCGTTGGCTGAGATGTCATGCCACTCATCGAATCAACAGCAACATCAACAACATCCGCTCCTGCTTCAAATGCTGCCAAATAATTCGCTACTCCCGTACCAGCAGTATCATGTGTATGAATATGAATAGGTAAATCTGGATGTTTTTGTCGAATACTGTCAACTAATAATGTTGTTGCTCTTGGTTTTAATAGACCGGCCATGTCTTTAATTGCTAAAACATGTGTACCCATTTTAACTAATTCATCAACTAATTTCGTATAATAATTTAAATCATATTTTTTTCGATTTGGATCGGATACATCGCCAGTATAACAAATAGCTGCCTCAATAACACCATTTGCTTTTCCAACAGCTTCCATTCCCACTTTTAAATTTGGTAGGTAGTTGAGTGAATCAAATACACGAAATATATCAATACCATAATCCACAGACAGTTGACAAAATTTTTCAATAACATTGTCAGAATAATTTGAATAACCAACAGCATTCGCTCCTCGAAGTAACATTTGAAATGGAATATTTGGAATCAATTCACGTAATTCAGCCAAACGATTCCATGGACATTCGTGTAAAAATCGCATACAAACATCGAATGTGGCACCTGATATAACAAAAATTAGTGATAATTGTTCTAGATATTATAACAAAACTGACTTACCTCCCCAATTTTCTAATGAATAAAACTGAGGAAAATGTTTTGCAACAAAGGGAGAGGACTTTCTCAAATCTAAAAACCAAAAACATCCAAGAATAGTCAATAGTACTATGATTTACCTCTAACACTTACCATAAGTACGTACACGTGTTGCAAGCAAACTTTGATGCGCATCTCGCATTGTTGTGTCCATTAACAATGCTCTAAGTAAGCAAAGAGAAACAACACAAAATAGTCATCATAAATTAACCATATACGGTGCCCAAATTCGAAGTTTTCATGGCTTTTTCTTTTTCATATATTTATACATGATTGGATAGGGGACATTGAACTGAGTGAGAAAAAGTTAGTGTTAAGTTTTGAAAAAATGCTTTTCAGGGTGAAACTTTTGAAAAACTTTAAAGGACCAATTTTGCTGAAAATCGCTACAGTTTCGAACAATTCAAATTGTTGCATTTTCTCTTTACTTTCAAGTTTTGAAACTAATTCTTTTGAATTCAGCATTGAAAACTGAGTATAGAGAAGATATTTGATTGATCTCAAATGTAAAAGCTGATTTAGCCTGCTTCACTTGAACTGACCCTCCAAAACGACAGCAGATCATTTTGCAAACCTATCTATATTAGTTTTCTGTGTGAATACATTTCATCATTTCTCTTATGTCATTCCAACCGTCAAACTGTCAGCTTTAACATGACATATCGATTGTTTTTAATTTTGTTTTCTCATTGAGAAAATTCATTTTTTCTAGAAGCGAAAAAATCAGAATTGTGCCCACAGTTCTCATTTTTCTCCACGAGAACTCATCTTTTATGCAATAAAAATACCATATTCAGAATCACCATCAAAAACTGAGCTGAATGGTATATATTTCAAAACTTTTCGTTGATTTTCAGTTTTTCAAATTTTCACGCCGAAAAATGACTGCAGTTTTCACGGAAAAATGAAAATCAACGAAAAGAATTTACAAGAAAAGCCCTAAACTAATTTCTTATTTCTGTAGCTTGAGTTGCAAAGAAAGGTGATGTAGAGTTGGGAGAGGTCTCATTTTAATCAGAAATGTGCTGGCTACAATCATGTCTCATTAAGAAAAGTTCTGGGTTTTTTTCAGAGTTTCTGAAAAACTGATTTTCCAGAAAACCGTGTCTTCGAAGCCCTAAGGGCAACTTTCATATTCATATTCGGAATCAGCATCATCGATAGCCTATAACCCACTAGGTTTCGTTGAAAAAGCGAGGAGGCACTTAAAAACATTCCCTCGTCAGGTTTTGATGAAATATATACCATTCAGCTCAGTTTTTGATGGTGATTCTGAATATGGTATTTTTATTGCATATAAAAGACGTGTTTGTTCCCAAAATGCAGAATATTCATTTACTTTTAAAAGA